>VZRF01014343.1:2348506-2481327 GCA_013396875.1 Vireo altiloquus | reverse complement strand
ATCGACACGACTCTCCTAACTTAGTGTCATCTGCAAATTTACTAGCAGTAGACTCGACATCCTCATCCATGTTGTCAATAAAAATATTAAACAAAACTGGCCCCAGCACAGGTCCCTGAGGGAAACCACTGGTGACCAGCCACCAGCTGGGTGCAGCACCATTCACCAGCACTCTCTGGGCTTAGCCATCCAGCCAGTTCTTAGCCCAGTGAAGAGTGAACCTGTCCAAGCCGTGGGCTGCCAGCTTTTCCAGGAGTATACTGTGGGAGCCAGTGTCAAAGGCTTTCCTGATGTCCAAATAGAAAACATCTACAGCCTTTTCCTGCATCCACCAGCGTCACCTGGTCATAAAAGAAGATCAGGTTGGTCAAACATGACCTACCCCTCCTAAACCCATGCTGGCTGGGTCTGATCCCCTGGCTATCCTGGAGGTGCTGTGTGATGACACTCAAAATAAACTGTTCCATTACCTTGCCTGGTACTGAGGTCAGACTGACTGGACTATAATTTCCAGGATCCTCTTTCCTACCCTTCTTGTGCACGGGCATCACCTTGGCCACCTTCCAGTCACCTGGAACCTCACCAGTGAGCCAGGACTGTTGGTAAACAATGGAGAGCAGCTTCACAAGCTCGTCTGCCAGCTCCCTCATTACCCTGGGACGGATCCCAGATTTACGAACATCCAAGCAGCTCAGCAGTTCTCTGACTGCTTCCTTCTGGATAACAGGGAGACCATCCAGCTCCCTGACACCATCTACCAGCCCAGCTTCAATGTTTCTTTTGCACAAGCAATGCTTTTGTACTGACTTACCAAAGGCAAATATTTTCTTTAGGACTTGAATGTTTTTTAATGGTTTTGGTAGAGTTTCTATACTTTAGCACTGGTTTAAGAGCTCTTTGAAAATTGTGGTTTGCATTTAGTGTTTATGAATCATATAATGATAAGATTTAAAATAATAAAGAAAAAAGCTTCAGTTTGTCCCCAGAATATTTTTGAAAAGATTTATTCTTTTTCTCACAAGGAAATATTTGCATCTGTTTCAAATAAATAGTACTTGCTTATTTTCCTCAATATTTCTTTCCCTACAATTCACCAACAATTTTACATGTTCTTATAATAGGCTTTCCAAATAAAAGATTTTTCCATAGAATATACTCCTACAGTGAATAGAATGACAATTTTTGCTCACACTGAGTACTTGAAAAAGGTATTTCCTAACAGAAAAGTAGTAAAATTCATAAAAATCCAGGGAAATACGCCAGGAAATTTTCTAGCAAAAACCCCCTGAAAGGAGTAAATAATACTTTTTAATTGACCTTTCCAGGTGCATAGCCAGTAAAATTAGTACAATACTTTGGGATATCCCCGTGAGTTAAAAGGCAGACAGCATTTTTTGACCCGTTTACTTGAATGCCTGTCATTGTGTTTGTTTGTTTTTTCTCCCAAACAGTAATAAACTATATTTGCTAAAGGTACCATTTCTGCTACTATTACACAATAACTATGGCATGTCCTATTGATTTACTCTGCCATTTTCCATTTAATGGGGAAGATATTGTTCCAGTTAGATGTCTCTTTCTGCCTAGGAATGATGTTTTGATCTCTCAAAAGCAGACTGTGGGTTTGTATCTCTAAGTTATTAATCATTAGTCATGATAGATTGAAACATTGTGATGCAAAACGTATAAATTTCAGAGTTGCTTTGTCACTGCAAGTATTGTTGCCTCAAATAATTTTCATTGCAATAGGGTTGGAGAAGGGTTTCTGCTTCTTTTTTTTGGGATCATGTTCAATCTGAAGTGCTTGGTGCCACAATCAAAGGAGTCAGTAATGTGCTGGACATTATACTTTGTGTGTTTAATCAAGGCACAAACTTTGGCAGAAGTATTTTTAAAGGTTCTGTCATTCCATTTACATTGAAGCCCCTGCCATCTTGCCATAATGCAAAGAAATAAACATATTTACAGATTTGTCTGGACAGCAGATTTTTTCAGGAGTATCCGAAGATAACTGCAGTTAGTTCTGTTAGTTTGGCTAGAAAGACAAACAGTTGGCATAGACTTACATGTACTACTGGCTGCAGAAATCACAAGCAGCTTTGCATTTCCCAAAAGGTTTTTTTTAAAGCAATTTCACTGTATTATCCAAACAGTAATTTATCCCACAGCAAAACAAGCGGCATACCCTGGCATTGAGCAACTTTCTCTTTGTAAATGTGTATGATGTTCACATGACTTTTTCCTTATCCCACTTTACAGTAAATGTCTGCATTGATATTCTGATTAGGAGATGATGTCCCTGATTTCTGCTGGAGAGACCTTAGTAGCTCCTGCCTTGCTTTGCAACAAATATTAAGGGCCTTAATAAAACCTTTTACAGTTACTGCTAGATGCTTTTAGATGGGGCAAAGCTTCATTTCATATTCTCAAAGAAGAATATGTTGTCAAGCTGCCAAAAACTCCAGGGTTAATATTCAGCATTTCCTTTTGGTCAGTCAAAAAGACTTGTAAGTGTATAAGGGTATAAGAGTGGTGTATAGATAAAGTATATTTTTTATGTCTTATAGAACTTTCTGAAATCTTCCCGACCAATAAAAGCTTTTCTCCTCATCACTTTTTATAGCTAGTGCTTCCTGTTTAGCAACTCAAAAAGCAGATGATTTGTTTGCCAGTTTTCTGGGGCTCTTATCCAAACTCTAGTTGGAATAGACACACAGTTTAGCAACAGTCATAAATGGAGCTATCATCATCCAGTTCTGTTGTTTTACAAAGACTGCATTACCATTACCATATTTGTTTCTCAGACTCTTCTATGCTGCTTCAATGTTTTTATTTGATTTGGGAATTGAGTGGTAGCAGCAATACTCTTAGTTTATAATTATTACAATATGCCAGTTTGAATAATACAAGTCAAAGCTTTTATTCAATTCAGAAATATTCTCTATTTTGGCAGGAAATAACACTCAGTATCTCATTAGTATATGACAAATAATCACCATCAAATATGACTGTGGCAATTCTGATGTTACAAGCACCAGTTGAGTTACTACAAAATAGCAATTACAATGCCAGTGTCTTCATCTTGATGGTATCTATGCTATCCTGTATCATTTTAGCAATCTGGGACAGCGCTGATTGCATTACATGTTAAAATTACTGAAGGAATTGAGACCTGTGATGGGCTTGAATACTAGGAAGACACAGGGTATAATTACACCTTATAACACCAATGAGAAAATTTTGTAGAAAGGGTTATTTAATAAAGTATTTATTAAATACTTATTTAATAAAATAAAAACTTTAGGGAGTCTTTAAAGATATTTTGTGGATGCTCAGTTTTTAATTGAATTTGTTTGCTAGAAACAGCAAATCAGCTTATTCAACTTGATCATTGACTTGTTAATAATTTTAAGGTGCTCTCAAGAATTAAACAATGAAATAGAATTATGACAAAAGCCACATACATATTTAGAAATATTTCAATTCCTCTGTGTCAAAAAGAGTACTTGCAAACTTTTTACTCAAAATCAGCAATTTTTGATTTTGAAAAAAATAAATTGAGAAGGAGTCAGCATGTTTTCTTTTGCATACAAATGGGAATGCCAGCATATTATACATTTAAGTATGAGCCATTTACATACAACTTTTTTCATCTGCCATTCATACAGAATGCAATAAGAATATCTCCATGGTGAACACTCCCAAATTCTTGTGGGAATGAGGAGAATCAAGAGTGTGTTTAAGGTAGATATCACAAGCAGTATTTACAAAGTATTTCTGCATGTAACTATTTATAACTGCAGGCTTGTTGTTAGTTTAAAATTTTTTTTATATTAGCTTTAAACAAAAAATCACTAGTAAAAACAAAAGTACTTAAAATATTGGATAAATCAACTTTTTATAAACTAATTCACAATTTCTTGATAAATACATAGTGTTGATTAAAATCTAATGACAATGTCATAGTAAAAAAAATACCTAGAATTATTAAAGCTTATATATATGTGCATGGTTACTTGATATATTTGTTCCAATAGAATCTACCAGAAATTTTTACTGGCACTTATACAGTATAACATAGTAAAATTCAGCCAAAAGCTGTACGTCAGAGAGGAGAAAAAAGTGATTATTAATATCAAACCACCTGCCTTACTCGGCTGGAGGTGAGAAAGGACTCTTCAAGGCCTTGTGTCTGTTCTCACTTCCCTGATGGTTATTCTGTATTTTTTTTTACTGTACAGACTAATTTAATTTGTTTCTACTTATATTAACTGTGATTTCTTTAGTTGTTGGCAACAACTATATGCTCTAAACAATTTGCATTCACCAGGACAACAGCAAAAAAAGTGGTTAGATCTGGAATGACTTACTGGCATAAAATCCTTGCCAGAATGGGAAAATTTCGTGAATTATAGTGAGCTGATAACCTGCTAAGTTTATGACATCTCATCTGTCCTAACTTTTCCTAAAGAAATTAAAACTGGGGAAAAGAGATAGAAATTAATATCAAATAAATTTAAACCAAAAAAAACCATTTAATATGTTGGCTCACTATTTTTTACAAACATTTCTACAATTTTCATATGCTGATTTATGATTTTTAGGGCATGTACTCCTCAGGACAAGTTTCATTATTACCTTCAGGAATACTGAAGGTAATATTGAAAACTATCTTCAGGAAATTCTGAACTACAGTCAGCTGCTTCATTTACTCAAACAGCAGAAATAAGATTAATATTAGAAACATATGATTTTTTTATAGATTTAGAAGCAGGTTCAAAGAAAGTAAACACATCTGAATTTTTCACTTAAAACACCTTAACTGTATACAATTGAAAGCCTAGAAGTCCGTCTGGAGTGTTTTCCCTCCAAACAATTCACTTAGAATGTTTGAATGGATGCACGTCTATAACTGAGAAATTAGAGGTGTCACAGTTGGACACACAGCCTGGAAGGCAACAGTAGAGGGGGAGAGAGAGGCAGTAACATATGGAAGATGTTAGAACAGAATGCAAAACCCAGTTGCAAATCTTACATTTCTTTTCTTTTTTTAAATGGTTCTAAATAAAACACGGCACCAACCCACTTTCCAAAATCTGCGGGCTGAACGTGGGAGATTCAAAACCCAGCTCTGAATCAGGGTTCTGTGTCCCAGAGTCATCATTAATGTTGAAGGATAATACAGCTATGACAGTGTAAGAGATGTGTATTTATATGCACTGCTCATGAAAATCCCAAACAACACTAATGGTGTTTTATTTGAGAGCCTTTGATGTTAATAAGAGATAGGCTTATGCCAAGTCTGGCACATCAGACTTTTGAATTGTATAAAGGCAGCAGCCACAGCAGCTTTGTTCTGCATGAAGGCTTACATGTTGAGAGGGAGATTGTGCTTACAGTTGTGAACAGTGTAAAAACATTTTCAGAGGCCATAATGCTGTTTCATGTCAGCTATTTTTTAAACAGGGCTATCAACCAGCTGACAGTTTTTAAACTAGTGGGAAATGAACCAATGCATTTCCTCCCCTCTTTTATACCAGACATTTTAGTTAGCTGTGTCCCAGTCCCAAAAGTATTTGAAAGTGTTATATTTTACTATCTACTTAGAAATAAAAATTCCTAGCCTTTATTTCATTTTGGTTTCACGTAGAAAAAAATCTTATTTTCAAAATGGATATACTTAACTGTATATCCAATTTATTTTAAAGAGGAGGAAGATAGAAAACCTGGTCATATCTGTAAAAACTTATAGATCTTATACATGTCTATATATCTATACATATGGTTAAAATTAAGAGTAGTACAGTTTTGAAATGGACATGATGAAATTATGAGCACTAATGTATAAGTGTCTTGGAGATTCTCCCAACCCAAAGAATTTCCATTTACAGATCAGTTTAAGCTTCTGAAAACAATGTTTGGAGGCATCATTGTTTTACAGCCCCTTAAATGTAGGCATCTAAAAATTGGTTGTCAGCAGTCAGTAGTACACCATTTAACTGGACAGTCTTTCACAGTGTTGTCTGGAGACCAGAATTTCTAGCTACTGGAAATAAAAATATTCTGAATCCATTTATGCTTTGATGTCAATCTTTAAAGTTTCATGCATTATCAGTTTGGAGAATGGAATTTTAATATTTCAGAATATACCACCCTAAATAAAGTTAAAAAATGTTTAACATTGAAAGGTTTTGTATAAAATGTTAAGTACAAGGCAATGAAGTTTTAAATTAAAGTATTATTACATAAAATTAAATGAAATTCCAGTATTGAATGTAAATATTGTAACTATGTCCCCAAAAAAGTATTTTTTTACTAGCAAGATCAAATCAGATTGTCTAAATATTCTATGATTTTGTTTTCTTTTTTAACCCAAATTTACATTTTTTAATGTAATTGAAAAAAATTCCAATAGAAGTCCTTTTGCCACTGAGCTATATTTGATCCACTCTTCACATTTAAATTTCTACTCAGAGACACGTTTCAGTCTTCCTAATAAAATTACTTCCAACAATTTTCTTCATATTAATTAAAATTGAGAGACCCAGTGCACTCGTGTGTTTGACAGAGAACTCTTTTCAGTGCTTACCTCATTGTAACATACATATTTTTCTGGGAAGAATTAATAGAAGCAGGAAATCTGCTAACATTAGAATGGATAAATGAGATTTCTGATTAAATTCCTTTCCTAGAAATTTCAGCTTTTAAGAAAAATGTCTATTTACAATATCTAGAAGCACTGCAGAGTAATAATAATGAGCATGATGTAAAGATTAGGTTAATGTTCATTTTTTATCCCTATTTGATTATTTATATTAAGTCATTGGTTTAAGAACTGACAGTGCAAGTTGTGATTTTTTGTTCCACCTCAAGTGATTAGAAAGCCCAGCTCATAGTGCTAGAGACTGAGCATTATTGATTTGGTAGTTTTATATGTATAAAGTATCTTGTACAAAAAAAGATATTCAACTTATAAAGACAAGTATTAAAAACCTGAAGAGAACCATGATTGTTGAAATTTTCTTAGCTTAATCAACCCTATGGAAAATCAATTTTAGAAAATTGGAGCTCAAATGATAAAAATCGTATAATGAATGAAATAACTGAGACGGGAGACTTATAATGCTTAATGCAGGCAAAATTACCTGTAAATTGAACTGCTTGTTCCACATATGAGAGAAGATGATTATTTTTAGAATTCCTTGAGGCTGATTCTAATGAACATTTTAGCAGTAATGATGAATTCCTGCTTTATCACCTTAAACTGTGGCTAATGGTATATCTAAGTGGCCCACTGTGGTAGTTTTCATATCTAGGAGAGGCTTGGTCTCTAGGCAAAGTGAAGTTAACTGTTGAGTCATGATTAACATTAGGTTTCAGACACTTTTGCTATAGCTTTGTAAACTATCCTCTTGATAGTTTACTTCTTGATAGTTAATATCCTCTTGATATCTTTCAAAGCACACCATGGATTTTCACTCTTCAAAAGGTACTTATGGCCTGGAACCAAAATATTAGGAACAAGAAATGTAAATTTAGACTCCATCATGATATCCAAAGAACCAATCTTTAAACAAACTCCTGATGTTTTGTTTTGCTTGGTTTAATTTTTATGTTCCTTCTATTTTTATTCTATTGTTGTGATAGATTTTATTATTTTATTCTGCATGTCTTCTGCATCTAAGTCTCCTCATTACTGATTAATTCAGACAACTTGTACAGGGTCTATGCAATTGCAAAAAAAATTTAAATAATCCATACAGAATTTACTGCAAATTTGTCAAGGGCTTTAAGTTTAATTTAAAAAAAAATACGTAAATATATATAACAAATACTAAGCTCATTTTAATCAATATGTTCCCTTGCTCTTTTTTGGTACACTGTAGAAAGAGTATCACTTATTATAGGAGATTCCTTTACAAATTTATTTATTTAGTTCTATTTAAAATTTGGTGCCTCTTTAGGAAAAACACCTACTGTGTAAGCATATAAAACAGTCCAAAGATCTCGCCTCCATTAACACAATGTACAGTAAAATTCTTAAGGAATTTGACAGAAAGGCCATTTTAAATGGCTATCCATCTTTCACAGAATAAATTCTTTCCATGCTTTTGTGAGCACGCAGGCACACCCCTACACATACACACAGATGAATCAGTGCTCTTCCTATCAATCAGCCTTGTCCTTGATGTTCTCCAATTTGTGTCAATACTGATCAGCAATTTTCTGGCGTTTGTTTAAGGACTTTTTGTTTCTCGCTTCAGTTTAAAAGGACATTTTAAAGGGTATCGTGGAAGAATTTCTGATTTGAAACATATGCTACTGAGACACAAATATTAATCAATTAGGCAGGAAAGCAGTCTGTTTTATCAATATAACAGTAAAAACCATAACACCTGAAAGTGCTGAAATTTTCAACAAAAACCCCATAAATACCTCATATGTTTTCTGAATCAGATAGCATGTATGTTTTTCCTGAGACTCATTTATCATTTAAAAATCATTTCTCGCAATGCTCCACTTTTGCCTAAGATGCAGGAGGGTTCTATAAATTGACCAGTGGAATAATCTACTTTGGCATATTTAATATTTTGTTATAATCAACCATAAGCATATTTAACATTTCCTCTCTACCTTTCATATGAGTACTCGGCCTGCTCTGACGCTGGATAAGGAGCAGGATTCTTGGAATAGTTGGCTGAAATGGAATGAAGCGGCAGAAATCTCTTGTTTTATAAACTCTTCCTCCTGCCAGAGGAATTGTGTCTGTGAGCAATTGAATGAAAAATTAGAAATGGTGTCTCCCCAACCCAAGCACTGATGTGGGCACATGTCCTTCAGGAGCGACAAGGAGTAGCAAGAATTTCTTCCCTTTCCTGTCATGTTATCCTCATGATGATATTTTTCACTACTTTCCATACGGAGGCATGTAAACAGGATGGGTGGAGTGAATTGTAAAGCTCTTGTAATTTAGCCTAGCTCATGTAATGGAGTGTTTTGGTCACTGTTGATCTGAAATTGTAGTGAAGGTCATGGAATAACTTTCTGGAAGAGTGACAGGAAAGATGTTGGGTGGAGTTCGGGGAATGACTTCATTTGCTTAACTTAAGGCATCTCTGGTGCATATGACTACACCTGTACTAGAACAAGTTATCATACAGCATTCTTGTCTCAGGGTAAGGTAAATTAGCTCATACAAGCCCCCATTGGAGATTGCATGATTAACTCATATCTATCATCCTGCTTCAGATACTTGAAGTTACATTCAGGTAACTGTGTGTCCAATTTCTGGGTTAGAAAACACTCAAACTCTTCTTCCCTTCTTTCTTTTACCTTCAGAAAAGGTCACAAGATCGCTGCAACACATCTGGGATGACTATGGAAGCTATTCTGAAAGCACAGTCCTTGCAGGAACAGTATGGTCATTACTGTCAGGTTCTTTCTCAAGAAGTCTAGTTAAATTGTGGGCAGGTTAAATCACATATTGTCTTGCAGCTCTCCTGCACTGAGGTAATGGATAGAAAAGAAGCTAATTTCCCTTCTCACCTCTTTTTTTTCCCTTCATGGCTTTTTATAAGTATGAATGGCTGTATCTTTTAGACTGGCTTTAGAGTCATAGAGCATGAAATCACATCAGTTTTTGATACTCCAAGATAAATCTCTTTAGAGTTGTGTTGTTTTTTTTTTATTTTTAACAATTCAGTATGCTAATAATGTTCAGTAATTGATGAAAATGAATACTAGTCACTAGCAAAATACACTGTGCTCTGCTTTTCTCTTTCTGTCTCCTGTCCCTTGTCCCCTTGTCTGTCCCTATCTCTCTATTTGCCATGTGCCCTCCTCCCCTTCCTCATCTAGAAGCAGTAATCTCAGCCCCAAGAATTAGAGAGACCTGATACGGACTTAAATTGTTCACTTACACAGTTGTCCTGAGTTTAACTTGCTTCTCTCAGCTGGTTTTGACTGGAAACGAACGGAAACAACTAGAAACATGAGTGCTCCCCATCCCCCAAACTCCTTTATGAAAGTAGTATTTCAGACTTCTCTCTTTAAAATTTACAGTTTCCTATGTATTCTTCTACCCCAGGTGTGTAGCTGACTTCCAAGCAGAGATGAAGCCAACAGTTTCTCCCTTCCAAGTTGAAGATTCCCAGGGGAAGTAAATAGTAAAAATTAATTACGACATATATTCTTGCTCTTTCCTGTGATTTCCTTCTAGTGCCTTTTCTTCTAGCCTGTGTTTCCTCTCCTGAGTTTTTATTTTATTCTCTGAAGGGGTACCCCTAACATCAAATGTCACTGTTAATTGAAAATCCAGTAAGCTAATAGAGAAGAGGACAATGCTCATCCATGTTCTCTGTGAATTCTTATATCTGCTTAAATAATTTCTTGCAGGTTTTCACTCAAAATAAAAACTTGTGGTTTCTCCAGGTCCAGATATTAGGCATAACATGTGCCACAGGCAGCAATTCTCAAATCCAAATACAGGTAGAACACTGACTCTCGGGGCTGCATTTGCCAAGACTTTAATACTGTGACTTATGAAATCTAAATTGTTTTAGAATACAAATTTTTAATAAGAACTGTGGCACTGGACCTGTAGTTATGATGATATTTTTTTTCTAAGTATGTTGCAAGCGTAACTTTTATTTTTCCCAAAAACCATCTGTGAAGTAGATAATAATTTTCTTCATTTTTGCAGAAACTCATAAAATCATTGCCAGAGCATACAGGGAGTTAATGTCATAGCTGGATGAGACAATGTTTTATTGCCATGCTTAGATCAGAATTTCCAAGAATTTCATGATCCTGAAAGAAGCTCAGTCTAAATGCAGGATATGGAAAAGGATGTGGTGTGTTCTAACACACACATACACACACACTCGCCCCCATGCATACAGACACTTCTTGAATATTACAGCAGATCCCCTTAGGACACAGAGGACTTCATTTGATCTCATCTGGCTTTGGGTTTGATCCTGTCTATATGATGAATGAAAGTAAAAAAAAAAACAGAGCATAAATTCTATTTTTAAAAATAACATCTTTTCCTCTCACTTTTGGGTTTTGTTTTTATTTTTTTCAGATCAGATCCCAAAGAAATGGGGGTAAAGGTGATTCTCCCTTCAAAAACAAAACAAAACAAATAAAATCAAAACAAACAACAACAAAAAAAAAAAGGATAAAGGAATGAAGAAAAAGGAAAAGGGAAAAAACCATAGATGATTTACTGGTATAAACAGTTATGCTTGAAAATTTGTAGCACCCAAAAATTCCAAAGACAAACACATAAAAAATTATTTTTAAACAATTTTTAAAATCTACTATTTCACTGTAGAAAATGAAATAACTCAGTAACCATTTATTTGAATATATGCTCAAAGGAGATCAACTTCTAGCAGTGTTTCGTTGGTTAAAAAAAAAAAAAAAAAAAAGCCAACCAGTCCCATTGACAAAATACTCTACGTTTCTTGTGAAAGAATTACCATTTCTGATTTCTAATGACTTTTGGAAAGCGGTCAGACGGCCCATCTCCCGCGCTGGCTCCCTAATCTCGCGTACGGAGCTGATTTCCCGTCGGAGCGGCGGGCAGGGAGCGCTGGGCGCTTTCCCAGGCTCCGGGCTGCTCCCGCTCCGTGCCGGCTGCCAGCCCATCAGCTGCTCGGGGCTCGGACAGCAGCTGCCAGCCGCTGCAAACATCCGGCCCCCGCCGCGGGGCACAAAGCGCCCATTGATGGCAACCAACCTCGGCGTGCACGGGAATGCCCGCGCGGTTATCAATTCATTCTCTGAATTTTAATAGTCTTAATGGAATCAGAGAGATGGGGGAAAAAAGAAAGAAAGGAAAAATAAAGAAAAAGAAGGAAGTTGATGTTGAGATAAGTGAGAGTGTGGTACATTGTTATTTGCACTGATTTTTTGTTGGAGTTGTCTTGGATTTAATCCTTTCTGACCTTAATTTCCTATGTATCTACTCTCACAAGCAAGTTTCTGCAATATTCCTATATAATGCTAAGCCAAAAATCATTTGGCTTTAACACTGGGCTGATTTGTTTCCTTGTCAAAGGATAGATAAACCAGTTATTCTGCCTCCAAAGCATCAAGTGATAGACTAGATGGATGTCTGGTCTTTCATGACTATGAATTGACTCTCTTGTTGAACTGCAATCAGTACTTTTTAAAATATCTTGGTGATAGCTTAAGCATTTGAGCAAATGAGCATGGCTTTGTTGGAAGATGTCTTTCCTGACTGAGTTTACAGTGCCAGATTAAGTAGAATTACTTAGTAAAATATTATTGCAGTCAATCTCCCTTTTTAAAAATGAACATGAAAAAAAGAGACATGTTAGAAAATATGAAAATGTTTGTTTTGTGCTGCAAGATATGAGTGAGGAGCTGTTCTGTGGCTCATGATCAGTTATTGTGACAAACTAGTTGGTCCTACAGGTAAGGTAGCATTTCAAAATGGGTCATTATAAGCCTGGGGTTCTTGAATGGAGCATGTTCATATGTGGAAAGCCACACTTAAATGGTTGCATTAGGAACTCCAGTGAACAAACCCAAGACAATTTAGATTAAAAAGTTTTCTTCAGTGTCTGTGATAACTCAGAGATAGGAACAACAGCATGAGCTTGTGATGGAATGTCATCCTTAACTCTCAATTTCCTGGCAGTCATTCATATGAGTCACAACTTTAACAGTGTTCAGTGTTTTGATTCCTCCTCCAAGTCAATCCCCCAACTTGGGTTTTGTTTGGGTTTTTTTGGTGTTTTTTTTTTTTTCATTTTGTTTTTGGTTTTGTTTCTACTAAGAATTTCTCTGTATTTTATACAGTTGTAGAAAGAAACATGTTCCACAGTGATTTTAAAAATACATTCTTTTTCAGGTTTGAAACTGTCTTGTCGTCATTAATAGGCAAGCCCCGCTAACATCTCTTTAGCCACACATGGGCTCTTGGCCAGCAGCTTAATTTTTTTGTTGCTTTGAATCTGGAGACAAGAAGGAGAAGTACACAGGGTTAATAATTCCAGCAGGAGGCAAAGCCCAGCATTAAGCAAGCTGCATACACAGGAGCAGAACGGCATAGGAAAAGCACATGTAGGCCAAGACTGATGCAGGACTAGATAATATAATACTGAAATAGCATTTCCACCCTGCCTCTGTACAGAGGTATCACAGAATCATGCAAAGGTATCTTCAGATGTTAATATTTGGTGGATACCTGGGAATAGGCTTTATTGTCTCCTTTTTCAACAGTGTATTTGAAAGCTCCTAGTCATAGATCCACATTAACACTTATGCTGTCTGTTTTTCAAAGCAGTAGATATCCATGGTGTATTAATTATAGTAAATCAGGCCACCTTTAATCAAATTTTTTTCTTCCTGTTAGCCAAAAAGTATTCCAAATTTGTATCTGTGCCTTCAATTGAGTTTTAGTTGTTATGAATAAAAAAATTCAGGGTTTGTTCTTAGGGTTCTTTTTACACTAGGAAATAATATTTTGGTCAGAACTTCACTGTTTGTTTTGCTACTAAAATGAAGGTTTGAGATTGAGACTGGCTACTTTTATGCAAGCAAACTCCCAGTGAAATTGTTGGCACTATTGCTCACTTGATTTTGGGTATCCATACGATAGAACTTTTCCTCTGACTGGCTACTTTAACTCCTTTCTATTCAACAGAAGGAAACTGACTCCTTTATGGTTATTCAAAATTATTGAATTTAGCTTAGGTATCTGACTTTGGATAAGATGGATTATTTCTCAACTGCCTGTTCTTTGCCTGTAAAGCACCCCTGAAGTGAATAGCTAAGATGGATCAGTTTACATTGTAGGGAAATCACTTCTACCCTCAGCGTCAATAAGAGGTTTACTGGTGAAAAGAGGTCCTGGAAGAGAACATAGCTGGCAGGGTCACCTAATCATGTGGATCACAAAATCTTGACAGCAGCTGGTTTCAGTTTTTCCTAGGATGGGAATTTTGTACTGTGATGCCAGTGGGAACTCCTGAGAGATTAGGTGCAAAGATAACAGCACTTTTCACTGAGACAGGTCCCTGCTTGTCTCTTTCTCCCTTTTCTCCCTGAATTCTCATTCTTGCCCTTAAAGTTAGGGCATTTTGTCCAATGGCTCTTTAATGCAGAAAGTATAAGGTCTTTGAATCAGGAAATGGAACTTAAAGAACCCCTTCTTCTGCCAGGGAGTGTAGCTGTATTAATTACTGGGCAATGCATAAACTCCCCTGCACAGTAGCCCAACATTTAATGCAAGAATCTTCCCACTGCAGTTCCAGCTTTGCACACAGACTGCTAGTTTAGGCACTCTTTTTGGAAGAAGAAACGAACACCAGTAGTCCAGGGCAAACCTACAGCTTCTCTCCAGCATTTTTTGGAAATGGCAGTCCATGGGATAGCCGTGTGGTTGTGTTGTACTCAGTGCTGTGAGGGTGCTTTAGGTGTGGTCTCTTCCTCTCTCCTCCCTCCACGTTTCCCTCCAACATATGCATTTTGTGAGACTTAGGCACAGTCTTTGGCTTGATCCAAACAGCCTGAAGCATGAGATAAGCACCACGAGCTTGGCTCAGACACAATGGCAGCATCTCTAAACACGTACAGTAGCAGAACTTTAGTCATCTGAGTACATAAACACTCCTGCTCTGAACCCTGTGGTCAATGACTGTTTGGGCAACTGAGCTAACAGATGCCCTAAGTCAGTCATGATTTCTCCTTGCATAGCTCACTTGTTTAGTTGTTCTTTTGGATTTCATCCTTAATCATCAAACCAGTGGAGTTTAGCAACTTTTAGTAAAATACTTTAATGTTTAGAAAACAGAGCAGTTACTGTGGACATATGCATAAATATGTCTGGCCTGAAAGCAGCAGCATATATTTTTCAAATATAAAGGAACAATGCTGCAGCTTCTTTTAAATATAGCTTGTTACTTTGCTCTTACCCATTAAGTTTTCTAAACCAAGACTTGTGGAATTTGGCATCTATTCTTCTGTTCTTTTGATAAGTACCTAAACAGGATGTCCTTGCAAACCAAATGAAAAACAGCACTGGAAGATTTCCTCCCTCAGGAATAAGTATTAAGATTGGCAGATGGCTTAAATGGAAATACACAGGAATGCACTTTAGCCAGTACTTGAAAATCATTCCAGCAGATATTGCTGAGGTAGATTCATGAATCTCCATCAGATGTCTTTCTGCATTGAACCAAATTTTAATGGCCCTGATCAAGAGTTTTAATTTATTCTATCCTAATTGTCACAAAGCAGTCTTACCTAAAATTAGAAATATGTAAATATCCTAGAGTAATATTTTCAAATAATTTTATATCACAGAAATAGCAAGGAAGGTTGTTGATAAAACCTAACTAGAAATTGTTTCTGAAAACTTGATGCAAGGTCTAAGGCAACTTGCAAACTTGTGTTCAAATGCACGTGCACATGTGCAGCCTTTCATGTAAGTATCACCTTTAGCATATTGGTGTGTATGGAGAGCGCTTATGTGTAATAATCTGCATAAAACCGGTAGTTAATATACTTATGCAGTTCTGGTTCCATCACGAGAATTGTGCACTTCAAATCTTTGCTTCATAACAACTCGAGCAGTTAGGTTCTGTCAGCAGTGTCCAGTGGCAAACAAAGCAGCGACAAACTGCCAGAAAGTATATTTGCTCCTGCCCCAAATTCTTCCTGCATTAGCTATATAATGGGAAAGCTAAAGAAATCTAGTATCTACCGGCCCTCTAGTGGTAAAATGAGAGCTTTTGGGAATGGGTTCCTTCAGATTCCAGAAGAAAATACACGAAGTCTCCTAACTGTGCGAGGAAAAAAAAAAAAAGAGAGAGATAAAATAGTGTGGGTTTGTATATATTATGTATGAATGTATGTATAGATAGATGGATTGGTAAAAGCTAATTTAAGTGATTTTTCGAGACTTCTGGATTGTATCTTAACTGGTTTGAGAGTCAACACATTCCATTGTGCAGTACTAATATGTCTGATGACAATATTGCCATTGTTTCCATAATAAATAAGGCCTGGAATTCCTAAGTTGAAGCGTAAAACAAAGCAAAATGACAGTGCTGAACAATCTAACACTAAGAAAATAAATATCTTAACTAACAGTCTTTGGTAGACATATGTAAGAAAAGTGATGCGTATCTGTGTCTTTCCAGCAAGGAGAGAAGAGATGACAATAGGATTTGGAATTGCTGGCCATGATCTTGCGATAGGTCTTTTAGCTCTGTCACTATCTCTCAGGGCAGGCAGAGAGGCAGGAACTTTCTCTTTGCCTCTACATTTCTTTAAAGGAAGGGGAGGCTGATTTTTTGGTCATCTGTGTTGCACATTTGCTGTTGTAAACTTCATACTGTTGTGGGGTCCTTTTCTTCCTTTTTGTGGTGCTCCAGCTGCAGTGAGATGAGAAGCACTGTCATGCGTTCTGCAGTGTTTCCCTGTTGTAAACGAAACCCTGGGTGTTGCTGCATCACCTGTTCCGTGTCACCTGCAAACTGATGTGAAACAAAACAGCATGCACAGGTGCCACAATTTACTATTTAATTGCTACCACAGACCAGACTATGTATGGGAGAGAAGGGTGGCTTTTAAATGTCACAGAGAGTTCAAGGGGTAAATTAGATAATAATGTGAATGCAGTAACAACCAGGAAGCATTGATGGTAGGTTCAGTGTTATGTTGGTTCTAGGATTTTCCTTTTCTAAGATTGAAAAAGGGTTGCATTCTTATTTAGGACTCTTTCATGGAACCCAAGCTGTCTTCTATTTTATGCAGAGATGAAATTTTGACACTCTAAATAGTAAGGTATAAGTTTTACCTCCTCTTATGTAGTGCTTTTCATCTCAGATTTCCTATGTAATATATGAAATTGTACTTTTTGTAAAGCTGGATGAAAATATATTAGAAAATGTTAAATGTGATGAACTGTTTTGATCATGAACACAATAATGTAGTTACAGTATTTCAATTTATAGTGTATACTGCAAAAAAAAAGTAATTTTTAATATAAATAACTAGAACGAGCCCAGGTGGACTCAGGAAAGGAGAAAAATATCTCCATAAAATTACTCTTGTAGCCTGGGTTTGCTGTACAATGATAAAAATGTGCTTTCTATTTTTCTCTTAAACCAGAATTACCTCAGCCTCAGAGATCTGCATGTAATGAGAATATTTCTTTGATACAAAACTAAGTAAAAACTCTTTATTCTAATCAATGTTGAAAAGCCATGATTATACCCTGTACAACGAGGTATATCAATTCATATATTTAGGTGAAATAGATAAAAGAATAGATGAAAGGCATTAAAAATATGTCATCAATAGTTCTAAAGTTAAAAATCATCTGTGAAACAATTATAACAAGGAAAAAGTCTGCATTTTTTTATGCTAGTTCCTCTTCTGATTGGTTCTGTGACTTTCTAACTGCTATTTTTACTCAATTTGTTCCATGGTTTCCTTCTTGAAATTTCTAACAATGGAGGTTAACAGAAAATTATGTGTAGGTTTCAGAATGCTGAGGTGAAGTTTTTTGCTGCTGCTGCCTGTCGTTTGCATCCCAGTTTTTAATCTTATTAGAAGCTTTCAAGACAATTGTAATTTCTATCCCTCTCTAATTAAAGTTTTCAGAAATTCCCAACAGCAATTCAATAAGAAATGTAATCTAAGCCACAGTGTTGTGATGGAGGTGAAACGAAATGTTATTAAATTCTAAAACCTTGTTCTCAAGAGAGAAGAAAAAGAAAAAGGAGAAGATACATTTTGAGGAACATATCACTGTAAAAAGACAATACTTTCACTTGCTGGAGTACTGAGCTGAGAACAGCATGGTTAGCTGTAAACTGCTGAATTTTAAGCGTGAAGAAGTTGTGTGTGTTTTCCAGATGAAGCTCAGGTTTAACTATAAAATCAATTTAACTGTAAGAAAATAAGCTGTTAATAGTGTTTACTTTTACTATTTTCCTGGTCAATAATATCCTCACTGCTCTGACATCAGGATGAACAGCATGTGTGTTTGGAAAGGAAATCAACTTGTTTTTCCAGAGGGGTATTTGTGGGTGTAGACTAAAATCCTTGGGGAATGCCAGCTGATTTACCACCACTGGAAACAATAGATTCTCTCTCCTCAGCCGCATTACACCAAAGGCTCAAGCTCTTTTATTTCTTGTGCTCCATAATAAACCTTTTGCAGTACTATTTGTGATTCTTATGACTGCAGTATGTGTAATGACTTTTATTTATGGTTCTATGTCATCAAAGAAAGATCAAGCTGACATGAATTTATAGTGACCACTAAGTGTGAAGGAAAGTGTTTTGAATGTGTTGGAGTTGTATAACTGCAGTACAAAATATTACATCCATAGACATCTTACATCTTTTTTGATATGTGTTAAATTCCCGTTAGAAGTCTCTAACATTAGTAAAATCTTGTTAACAGCTTAGCGTTAATAATATGGTGTGGATTTTCTTTGAGATAAGCTGATTATATTTCACTGTTAAATTTGTCTCCACTACAGTTCTTTAGATCACTACTCACAAAATAATATGTACTCCTTATTTAAAGAGAAAACATTATTTATATCACAATTAAAAATATTACATCAAAATTTTATCAAGTTGTAATTTGAGGAAAGTCAGTTCAATTAAGTTTTAAAGTAAAAATGAACGGACTTCAGAGGTGCAGTTTTTGGATTAGGACAGTTTGATGTTTAGTCTGTTTCACAGCTATTAAAAATGTTTGGCTTAATTAAGCACTGGAAGATTGGAAAACTTTGTGACAAGTGGTTGGTGTGAAAATTCACGGTATTCTACCTCCTTTGAAGCTACAAATACCTTACAAAAAATCAGCACTTCTTTTTCCAGTATCTTTCAGAACTAAAATGACAGAAGTCTACAAAACAAATTGAAGTAGGTTTAGGTGACAAGGCCTATCAAGTTTAGTGTACAGAACCCATATAATGTATGAAATTGGACAGACAGGCATGATAAGATCCCTTGTTCTCATGTACTTAATCCCAGCTTTGATTATCTAAGTCATTCTATTAAATTTGTGTTACAAGTTAATGGGCCTGTTCGCATGCTTATGGTCAAGTTTTCGCTTAAAAACCTTTTAAGATCAATATTTATCAAAGCCTTTGTCACAATTTCTGCTTTGTCACTGACTTAAAGAAATCACCAGTATCTTCGAAACATCTCTCTCTTAACATTTGGAGCATTTCTCCCTCAGTTTAGGTTTGTAAGATTTAAATATTTCAATCTTAGCTTATCATAACAGGTTTCCTTATCGTCAGTGGAGAAGAAAAGGGAAGTGACCTGAACTGAGATTTTAGATCTGAAGCTGAGAAATACTATGCTCCTGAAGATTTCGTGTTCCTCTGATGATGGTACAGTGAGCACAAGACAATTGTAATTTGTGTTGATGATCAGTTTTAGACATTTAAAGCTATGTGAGGTGAATCCCATCCCTGGAGTCTGGACTTTTAGAAAAGAAATTTATATCTGCCTATCTCTAGTTCAAATTTTGCAGTAATGGGGTCATACTTCAAGAAAGAATGCTAAGTCATTCAGGCATCTGTAGTAAGAAATTTTATAAAACCAGTTATATTCACCTTATGAAAAAAAGTTTCCTTCTACAGCTTCCTTAATGTATTTTTTTCCAGTTAAAAAGCTTGCCCTCATTTATGTACACTTGACATGTATGTACAAACATAAAAATGACACTTGCATGCAATTCTCAAGTCATGAGCAATTTCGTGCTAAATTATTTTTACATACTAAGTGTTACGCTGACTTTAAAGCTCTTGCTTAATTAGAAAATAAAAAATGCACAATAATTAATATTTGGTTTAGCCTAGTGTTTCATTGCCAGTACTACTTTCCAATTAAAACATCAAATACCCTGACCTCAGTTGAAATGGCTTCCTGTCATTTGGAATTTCATCAACGTCCATGTCTGCCAACATACCAAAAATAGCATATGATGGATAAAATAATGACTAAATTGCCACAGAGCAGTGAAATGTTTGATGGCAAAGGCCACATCTTTGCTGGTAAGACAGTTCCAGTCCATGGAGCCCATCTGCGGTTAAGCAAACAAAAGCAAAACTGGTTCAACAAAACCAGAATGAGCAACCATCAAAGTTGAAGCCTCACCACAAAGCTCTGGAATACAGAGGAAATTCTGTTAAATGAAGCTCATTATTTCAGTGAATTCAGGATGAAACTCACCATAAGGTAAAAAGAAGTAGAAAGGTATTAAATGATAGATTTTTATATAATGAGAGCCAAACTGACAATTGCATGAGCAATTTAAATAACTTTCCACTACCATATCTATATAATGTGTCAACATTCTTCACCAATAAAAGGCATTTTAGACTTGAAAAATAAACCAGGAACCCAGATGAGGACAGGTGTGCAAAGGGTTTTTCAGTAACAGAATGCATCTGTCTGCTTTCTGAATTGGAGTAGTGGCATAAAACTTCCTGATATGAAACTGTGCAATATGGAAATATTTTGAGTTTGCATTGATGTGTAAATTCTTCTGCAGCTTGATTCTGATATTTGTACTTATTTTAAAAACTATTCTCCATAAGGTAACAGAACTACATCTGCTATTCAATAAACTGTGTTTTAAAACACTTTGTATATTAATCTTTTGACGTCTTATCATTCCACTGAACACCAGAAGTAGAGAAAGTACACTGAAAATCAGCTGACTAACCAGTGATATGGAATGACTTCAATGAAGACTCTGTAGACAGATGAGGAATTTTCAGCCAGAGACAAATATGCAACAGAGGTCTTTAAAATCCATAAGGGACTCACATGTGATCATCTGTGATTATCAAACTGAAGCATAGGGCAGGAGTTCAAAGTGATTGTGATCTGTAAGTGACATTGACTGAGAAGAAAATGAAATGGATATTTAAGGAGGGCAATTGTAAAGTAAGAATAATCATAGAGAATCATAGAATCATTTAGATTGGAGAAGTAAGAGGTGAGAAAAACTCTTTTACAGCAGTTCTTAAGGAAAGTCTCTTGGATTGCTAGGAACCAAAATTTCAGTATGCCATATTTTTATGAAGAACACAATCAAATTAAGGTGCTTAAATAGGAATTAAGGTTGCAAGACATGTAAATGATTCATCTTCTCTACTGACCAACATTAAAACATCACCTGGAATTCAAGTTTGGACACTTCAGGGTCATAGTATGTAGCCTAAATTAACAGTCTTAATGAAAACAAGGAAAACAATGACAAGTATGGAAAATGTAATATATCAGAAAAGAATGGAATTTGTGGTGCCTCCTACCTTAGAGAACAGAAGATTAAGAGAGCTCATGATAGTACCCATCAAATACATATGATATTTTCCAAAAATGAAAAGAATGATCTGTTTTCCATAGCTGTGGCAGATAGGAGCAGTAGTAAATTACTATTGTGTGGTTAGAGCTCTTTTTGAATAAATTGAACATGTTCAATAAAGGAAAAAAATCACAGGTAAGAAGGTAAAGACCAGAACGTAATCAGCATATATTGTGTGGTCTGTATTGCTCAAACACTGTCAGAAATAGATACACATGGTCATGCTGGCACAAAATTAGATAGACATGGTGATTTCTAAAGTAATGACATTGTTATTTTCTTATGATTCTTATAAGAATCTAGTGACATTCAGTAGTGTGTTAAATTAAAAAAAAAATATAAACTAAAATGGAGCTCAGAGCCACAGGATAACATTGAATCCAAAAGTATGAATAACTTGACAAAGAGACTAAACAGATTTGCCCATGATAGTAAGTAAGTAGAACAAGCAGTGGTTTAATGCTGTAATGTTTACATAGGATTGCTACATAGCTTGAAAATGCACTGCAAAGATTATTTTGAGGCAAGCTTTTAGGCTTACAGATTTCTTCGTATACTTTTAAAATCTTTTAATGTGAAGATACCTTTCAGAAAAATGTCTTAGAGTCCCTACTGTTCATCCTGGTGTTTCTTACCTCTCCTTTTGGTAAAATGTAAGGTTAGAGAGGGAGTATAAGCAGTGCTCTGCAGAAGATCACTTGATGTTTCAGGAATAAATTATTTATCTTAGTTGATGCAGAAAGTTCCATTCAGCTTGCTCTTCTGGAACTGGTAAAACATAAAAAACACAGATGAAGATCTGAGAGAAATAGCTATTCATTCAGTTTTTGATTGAGGTACACACATTTTATTCCTTGAGGGAGGAAAGAGGAAGAAAAAGGAATGAAAATTATAATAGCACATCTCCTCGGCAGATGGTTCAAAGAGATGTTGTCCTTCCAAAGGAACTGAAAGAATAATTCTCTGTCAACAAGGGAGTTTGGAGATAATGCAGTTGGAAAGGCCTCTCATCGCAGAGGAAGTAGAGGCCTGGGAAAGTTGGTGAAAAGAAAACAAGTAATATCAGTGAATTGAATTGGAGGGTGCAGTTACTGAGAAAATAAGAAAAACATATGAGTTTATTCATTATTTTTTCTTGTAAGAAGAATACTTTAGAAAATTTTTATAATTAGACTTCTGTAAAACTTTTGTATTCTGAAATAATGTTTGTAAAAAGATCAGTAAAAAATCTGATTGAATATAGGAATTTTTAAAGTAAATACCAAATTCTCATGAGAAGGAGGTCTGTAATACTTTTAAAAATATTTATTAACAAGAGCAAAGCCTGGAACAGGGTGGAAAAAGTTTTAGATAGAAATGGAAATTAAAAAAAATGAATGCTAAAAAAATGGATGCTTCTGAGGTGATTGCGATACTTCAAGAATAGGGTGTCTAGAAAAATTCAATGACAAAAATTTCACAATTTTCATAAACTTGAGACCCAAGTAACGTTTATTATGCTTCCAAGTCCAGCAACAGGACCTAGTTCATTTTTGCAAGTAGATACTCTTAAAAGTAGGATCAGTTCTTTGTTTCCTTCAGTGGCTCAGTCTGAGTGTAATAAAAACCTATTGTTTAGATTAGAGGCACTTCCAATTAATGTAAATAATTATAAGAGAAGATACACATTTCCTATATTAGTATTTTTGTGCATATTATTTGCTGAGCTCTTAACCCAGGGTGGTACTCTAAGACCTCAAAGTGACAGCACTTCCCAGAGTACTTAGAGCCCTGTCAGGAAATAAAACACGGGGAATTTCTGTATGGGTGGATGAAGATGGGCTCCTGCTTTTTGAGGCTGTGTTTGAAATGTCAGGACAGAGACCATTTATTCTGATATTATTGAGTGACATTAATGTGGCACAATGCCACCACAAATATAGCCCATGTTGCTGCCATTCAGTCAGACATACCTGATCTTTGCTAGGAGTCAGGTTTGCTCAGAAATTCCAGCAGGCAAAGATAGCTCTGCAGTTTGTTGAGTATTGTTGCCAGTCTTAGTCCACGTTGCAAAACAAGGAAAAGACACCATGTCTTCTAACTCACATAACACTCTGTGTAGACATCAGGCTATTCTCCAGCTATACAGGTGAGGAGCATTACGTTTATTATTCACCCCAACAAGTATACACAAATACACTGTTCATTTAACTTTATATGTGTATAATGTACAATATAATTTTATATATGTGAAAATGTATGTATCTGTAGATATTCATTCAGGGACATATCAGCAGATACATCTCATCCTAAGATAAGAGTCTCAGTGAAATCACATGAATCACTTTCTGTGGTTCCTGCAGAATCTTATTCTGTAGGAATGCCCACATAGCATGAAGTAAATGTATCTTACACCACAAGTACAAGTTTTTGAGTTTACTCGAACGTACAGGATTACAGTTTTTCTACCAGTTGTGTGTTTAGAAACACTTTGGTATTCATGTATGAAAGAGCGAGTTGCTTTGTAATACTCAGTTTCCTTATTGATACTTTCTGAATTCTTTATCTCCATCTTTATTGGATGGGGGCAGGGGGAGAAATGGTCACCAAAACTGATGACATTCTCAATGCCATCCTTTCATCGGCCTTTAATAGAATTACGGGTGATCCTCAGGGCAACCTGCTCCCTGAGCAGGGGTAGGAAGCAGAATACAACCCCCTTTCAGGAGAAAGTAGTGAGTAACCTACTGTACCACTTAGACACTCTCAAGTCTGTGAGGCTGGATGGGATCACTTGAGGGTGCTGAGGAAGCTGTCAGAAGATCTCACCAAGCTGCTCTCATCAGTGCTGGCTGACTGGAGATGTCCCAGATGATTAGAGGTTGTCCAAAGGGTTGGAAGGAGGATCCAGGCAGCTACAGTAGGATTATGGACTGGTTTATCTTGAGTGCCATCACACGGCACTTACAGGACAGCCAAAAGATCAGGACCAGTCAGCAAGGGTTTAGGAAGGGCAGATCCTCTGACCAAGCTGACTACTTTTTAGGGCGAGGTGACCTACCTAGTGAATAAGGGAAAGGCTGTGGATGTTGGCTAGCTAGACTTCAGCAAAACCTTTGACACCATCTCCCATGGCATTTTCCTGGAAAAACTGGAAACTCACGGCTTGGACATGTGCACTCTTTGCTGGGTTAAAAACTGGCTGATGGCCAGGCCCAGAGAGTGCTGGTGAATGGTGCTGCACCCACCTGCCAGCCAGTCACTAGTTCCACATATGCGTCAGTTTCTTCTCCCAGAAACCTGGTGACAGGAGAAGAGGACATAGCCTTAAGATGAACTAGGGGAGGTTCAGGCTGGACATTAGGAGGAATTATTCATAGAAAGGATTGTCAAGCATTGGAATGGGCCACCGAGGAGTTGGTGGAGTCACCATCCCTGGAGGTATTTAATTAAAGTCTGGTGCCACAGTCTAGTTGATGCAGTGTTTCTTGGTCAAAGATTGGACTTGATCTCAGAGGTCTTTTCCAACCTCATTGATTTTATGATTCTTTGAGTGGCTCATAAGCAATTGATACAGAAAGACTATCTCTCCATCACTTCAGAGACAGACAAGAGGTAGGAGGACTATCTAGAGATTGTTGGTTTGATGAGTATCTGTTGCTCAGCAGATGCTCACACATCGTGCCAGCATTAGTAAGTACTGCAGCACAACTGACACTATAGGACCCAGCTGGTGTTGAGGACCTGGTATGGCAACACTATATGCTTTTTAGGACATTTCACAAAATCTAGGGTGATCCCAGGGACTGAACATCCATTACCAGTTTTGATAAATTTTGTTCCTTGCACACATCTTGATTTTTACTTTGCATTTTACAAATCCATTTACCACTCATTCTTTCAGATGACATTGTGAGAAGAGTGGCTCCACAATGATCAGGAGATTTGGTTTCAAAAGTGCATTCCTGATCTGACATAAAACTCAATTATAGTTACACCCAGTGTATTTTGCACCAACAGGGATAGGCCTCTTGGCATACACATTGTGGAATTTGAGTACTAGACTGTTTAAAACTAGCTAAAATTGAACTCTTGCAAGATCGAGGCTCTGGCCAATTGTGTGAAAGGGATGTGTTTGTCTCTGCTAGTGCTCTAAGAATGGCTATAAAATTAAATTGAAATGTCAGGAAGACAAACATGAGGGTTTATAAGACTATTGTGCAGATGCTTCAACTATTTAAGTGCACAAGACAGTGTGTCTGTTTATGCCATCAGTCTCCAGTCCCAAATAAATAAGATAGAAAGGAGAGGAGAGGAATTAGATTAATATAATCTACATGTAAATATAATCAATGACATGCAGCTCTGCCTCAAACTGCTTCTTTTTAATTTTTTCAAAGTTACTTTTAAATTTCTTTTCATACTTTTTTTTTGTGACTGCTTTGTGGATTCGCTTTTTTAAAATTTGATTTCTTTTCTACAATAATGCTTGCATGCATGCATACTTTATTTTCCTTTTGCACAAGAGAGCCAACAACGACTTTCTATGCATTTTTTATGCATTCTTTCTATGCATAAAAGAATTGCTGTACAGGTGGTTGTAGGCGTCTGCTTCTTCCTGCAACGACTTTTTTTCTTAAATATCTGTGGGGATAGTGGAGGAAGAACAGGAATTAAAGGAGGACTGTTATAAACAGAACTGTAGACTTCCTTGATAGGGTTGTGAACAGGTCACCCTAGGCTTGGCCTTGAGCAGTCCAAACCCCTGCAGGGCAAGTTCACTGGAGTGCAATGGCCTGCTATTAGAGGGCTGTGTTTTCTAACACCTGGTGATGAATGGAGTTACCAGCTAGTAATTAGACACCTCTTGCAGGCAGCAGAAGAGTCCCTTTTTGTACATTGTTTTCAAAGATGGGGGTGGGGATGGGGCACCTAAAAAGCAGAAAGAAAAAAAGCTTCCTGTATGGTGTTTCATGTTAGCTTACACTCTGTCAGGAAAAAACCTGGGATTGAAGTTAGTTCCATATTAAATTTCATAAGGGGACATTCCTGCTGGATACTAGATTTTTTTTTTACTCTCTTAAAACTCAATATCATATTACAGGTATTGAAAATAAATGTGTTTTGCAAGCTAATGGGTAATGAGGCACTTAAGAGAAATCCCTGGACCCCGACATCTCTCTGGAGTCCAGAGAAGTTAGCATTCATTGACAGCTCCAAGGGGATTTATTTAAGCCTAAAATAAGTATTTCTTTGGGCTTAATTATAGGAAGTGCTTAAGCTGCTGAATTTAAATGCCAAAAGGGATTCATTTAGTCTTAAGAGAATCTTTTCCTGTTCTGAAACTAAATCTCTCAGAACAGTTTGAAACAAGCAAGAAAAAGAGATGAGTGAACATTACCTATTTTTTTTTGTGTTTATGCCCACTTTTGACTGTCAGTTTGTCCCTATATGATAAAAATCCCTGTTACTTGGGAAGCAGCTCTTGTTCACCTCCCTGATACTTTCTGAAACAGGTATGACAAGCACTTCTGTTTCAACAATGATAAAACATCTCAAAGTTCAAAGAATGTAATCATTTAAAAAACAAGGGGTTTATGGCTTCTGTGGGTTTTCATGTGTATATCCAGTCTGTGATTAGCACAGGAATGATTGACTATTGGTTGTTAATTTACAGCTTTATTTCAGTCTCTCATACAACTCTTATTAGAATTTGCATGTCAGAAATTCTGACAAAGTGCGTTTCCAGGGGCTGCAATGAAACTCACAGACAGCAGATAGCTGGCCCTGATCTCTTAGCGGATAGGAAGTCCCAGTAGGCTGTAATTGCCTATAGACTCAGTATCATTTGCAACCACAAAAAGATCTGTATTGAGAGCCCATGCACATGTAGGTACATGTACAGGTATCCCTGTCTGTAGCAGTTGTCAATGTTTGAGGCACTCTTTCTGTTCAATAGAACTATATTAAACTATATTTACTTATTTTTCTTGAATTATTTTATGTGGAAAGTAGGGACTTAATTGTGCTTTTTTGTTTGCTTACATGACTGTTCTGTCCTGACGGATTAAATAGAGGTAATAAATGCATCT
Source organism: Vireo altiloquus (assembly GCA_013396875.1). Taxonomy (NCBI): domain Eukaryota; kingdom Metazoa; phylum Chordata; class Aves; order Passeriformes; family Vireonidae; genus Vireo; species Vireo altiloquus. The sequence goes on along the minus strand of VZRF01014343.1, from coordinate 2,453,868 downwards.
CTCTTTTTCTCAGCTTATACCATTAGGAGTTATCTATCAGTTTTCACCAATGTACCCTGTGTTTTCCAAACCTCCTGACCTACACTTCCTTTAATATCTAAGTCACTCTCTCCCTATCTTCTTAACAGTGTAACAGCTATGGTATTCTGATGACGATAATAAAAAGGGCTTTATATAAATTCCTTGGTAAGGTAAAGTAGAGTGATTTGATTTGTTGTTGTGGTTCTGTCTTGAAAACAAAATGAACTTGTCCTCAGGTCTATATCTGATATACGGACTAGAGTATCTGACTCTGAATCCTCTCAATTTCTCTGGCTTATGTGAAATCACTGGTATCACACTGCTCTGGAGACTGTGCTAACCTCAGCCAGGTGGAAACGAATGTCTCACCAATGCATCAGTTAACTGAGCTATTCTGTTCCTTCAGTTCCTCAGGATGTCTAAGACAATTGGCCTTACAGCACTTCAGTTTCTCTGAAGTTCTGTCACTACAAGGCATGGATTCTGAGAAGGGGACAAGAGAAAAATAGGGAAGTTTTGACTTCTACTTAAACCCCAGCTCCTTCAGCTCAGCTAAATACTGGCATAGTCATCTTGGAAAGGAGCACTGTGTCCCAGAGAATGGAAAAGGCACTCTTCACGTGATGTTGCACCACTTCTGTCTCACAGACTGCTATAATCTAATTTAATAAATGCACATATACATTCCTTTCACTTGATCAGAAAACTAAGGGTTGGGGCTGTAATCAAATCAAGCATATGATGGAACATCTGACATAATGAAGAGCTGCTCCCTTTGTTTACTAATATTTATACCAGCTTAATTAGAGTGTAAAACACTCATTGAACAGGCAAGTGAAAATTCAGTACTGATGGGAGCCCCCCCCAAAAAATAGCAAATTAAACTGTATTACATTCTATGAGATCATTTATACAGTTTTTCCAGAAATTTTAGAATTAAAGATAATAACATCCTAACTCACTTTGAACAGTTAAAAAACCCAAACAACTAAGATGACTTAGTGATTCATATGACTTTAATATGTTGTAAAAGCATTAACAAATCTGTTCATCAGTGTGGTGCTTACATGATTGCCAGTTCTTTATACTGCATTTATCAAGTTAACATGGTTTTGTACAGCAGCTACTTTTTTTTACCACTGAGTCTTTTTAGCAATAGAGCTGTGAATCCCGTTAACCTCTTTCATTAATGGTAGTGATTTGTTTCTTTTCTTCTTTGTTTTTAACTTTGACATTCTTACAATGTATTTCTATTATTTATCCTTTTTTTCCAATCAGACACATATGTGTGTGTGGGTGTACATGTTAATATATATACTCGGTTGCATAAAAACATACAGGTATTTATTATATTTATTTTAAGGAGTGCATTAGATTCTGATGTACAAAAACAAAGTGTCCAAGAAGAATCCAGGATTCAAACTAGTGGAAACTAATGAAGTATTGCTGTGGCCAATGGTGTGAATTTTCAAGAGGTGAAAATTCTCCATTAAAAATCATAATTTCTTACCATTATAATACTGAATATTGTATTTGGTATCATAAATATGTTTACACATATTATATATTAAATAATTACATAGAAACATATTAACTGTAGACCAGTTTAATTAAAAGCATTTATCAATATGAAATAATTTTGTTACACACTGAAACAGAAATTATTGGCTAATAATTTTTCACAGTGAATTTAATTTCTTGTTTATAGCATTATTGTTCTTTCTAGATGGGTATAATCACTGGATGCATGTTTGAAAAGATTACTTTTCTGTTTTGAATTTCAGGGAAGTTTTGTTATTTCAAGTTCTGGGATACATTACTCTGTACATTATAGTAGAAGGAAAAATTATGTCAAAAAGCATATATTCGACTTTGATTTTGTTTTCTTATGATGAATCATGATATTAAAACTTATTTTGGAAGAAGAAAGTTAGAACTATTTTGAGGCTTTTTTTCTTTATTTCCTAGACACTGAACTGCTGATACTTCCAGACATCCTTGCTCTCTCTTAAGAACTGGTATTTAATAATACAATCTGTAATTAGCAATGGAATCATTTCAGTTTGCAACACTGGGAGAAGCAGAGGGACAAATAAGAGGATCACCGTGGAAGAATACCTCAGCAGCTGCACACTGTGCAATTGCATTTGTAAAATACATGAAGGGTCACTTGGCTGATCTTTAGTGCTCTTTGTAAAATACAGTATGTCCTGTTTCAGGAACCGGGGCCAGATGTACATCTTAAGCAGCATTTGACCCTGTTAGTTCAAGGAAGCTGGAACAAAGCCTTTACAGAATTCATGCTTAAAATTCAGCGTAGCATGCAGATTCTAATTTAAGCAGTTGGCTACTTACAAGTATACAATTTTAATTACACCAATCTCAGATGAATCAAAAAAGATATTCTATGTAGTATTATAGCAGTATTCTAAGCAAACCATGTGAATGAAAAACTAACAAATATTTTCAAATCCTTCAATTTGTTACATAATCCACAAAAAATACAGCTGTTAATATTCTTAAAATACAAACATAAATAGAAACATACTTCCACTTTTCTATAGTAAGAAGGTTTGTCAATTAATTGAAATATAATTATTTAATGCCAGCACTTTGCAATCCACTCACAGATTTAATGTCTGTAAACATGCTGATTTGCAAAAGATAAATATCTAAATCCTGTTTCTAGAGAGAATGTTAATTTTATAAGTAATTTTAAACTTGAAAAACTTGAGTGGAGGTACCAGAAAAATAAGAAGTCATAATACTACTTTCAGTAACACAGAAAGACACACTCCCTCTTTTAAAGCAGAAAACCAGGTCACTATCCAGTATTGAAACACAACATAATAAATGATCAATGTAATTTCCTGGCTGTGGATACAGACAAACATTGCCAACCTCTCCAACTCTTTAATTTCAGGCTTGTCTAAATCAACAGTCTGGTATTCAATCCTCCCTTTACAGTACTCCATTTAATTTAAATGTTGAATATATAAACTCTATACGCTTTAGTGTTTCAGGAAGAAAGTACTATTTAAACCTGGTATTTTAGAAACTAAGCACTTCAATGATTATTTTATGTCACAAAGCAATAAAGTAATAAGGATTCTCAGCACATTTTAAGTACACTGAAATTATTTAAAAAATTACCCACTGTCTTTAACATAAGGATTTTATCCCATGTTACTTTTGTCTTATAGCTTTATGCATATTTTGAACAGTATTAATTGCACTGTGGAATCTGTTTTCATCTTGCAAAAATCCTGAGTTGCAAAAGGGTAAATTGTCAATGTGATGAGTCATAAAACTAAATTTAATTAGTACTTTTCATTCCAGGTCAAACCTTTCTGAGCAATCTGCATATTCATATCTATTTGTACTGACACCACAGTCTTTTTCCTTTTCCTTAAGTATGTTTCCAATAAAGGTGATTTCAACCATTTAAGTAAAGTTTGCATTGTCAAAGACAATTATCTGGGGAAAGGCACCAAATAGTTTTTCAGACCAGTTTTTCCCACCATTATGAAATCAATCCTTTAACACTTCCACACTAGTATTTACTGATCAAAACAGACATTCTCTCTGCCCTCTGATCCTTGATTTTGGATTCAAATTATACTAGGCCCTAACCCTGTATAGTAGTTCTATTACATATATTCACATCAAGGTATTCAAGCATATGTTCAAAGCAGCAGAAACCTGTTTTATCCAGTCCTTTCTCATCTTCACTAATCCCTCTAATAAAAAGATAAAGTACAAAGACCTCTTAATATATATTTGGAGGAAAAAAATGAAAAACTCTTGTCAATCTTTTCAACCCTGTTTTATCTAGCTCTGATCACATGACCTGTGTATATTGTAAACAATTTATTCAGGGATGTTTTGGCTTGGTATGGTTTGGGTTGGGTTTTTTCCCTAATTGCTTTGGAGTTCTTACATTTATTTATTCTTATCCAGAGTAATGGCTTCAGGATTTCCCATAAGAAGGCTGAGACACGAAAGATGATATATCAGGAAATGAAAACTTAAATGTCCCGAAGGAAAATGTGTTTCATTTGGGGATTTAGAGCAGATGTTTACATTTTTGCTGTTTTTGAGAAATAACATATGTCCCTTGCATTGATTTGTTTATCAAATAATGATATAGAATAAGATTGTTCCTGTAGTTTGTAATGAGAAACAAAACAGAGGTTTAGATACCAGAAATAAGAAATAAGAAGATACGTTAAAAACCTCAGAATAAAGGAAAAAGAACTCCTTTATTTTATACCTATGGGGATTTTTTGGGGTTTTTTTGAGAATAGTCCCCGTTTTGTAAAAAAATACATTAATATAGTAAAGCCTAGAAAAGGAGAAAATTTTCATGACCTTTAGAACCCTATCATGTTGGGATGGAAATTTGTCTTCTTATTGAGCAGACAACTGTGGATCCCTAAAGAGACTCATAAGACTTACCAGGTCAGTAAAAGTTTCAACCATAAATGTAGACTGTATCTGTGCCAGAGACATTGGTTCAAGTTTTTCTCTTGCTGAAATTCTTGACAAAACACCAAGTGCATCCCAAACTTATACTATTTTTGAGGAACATTTCCATGTCCTTTGTGAGAAGAGCAAACATCGCCAAACCAAGTATCAAAGTACCGTACAATTTAATCTTTATCTCTTTCATTACTTATGGATCTGAAGTGAGAAACTGCTCTGAAAAGGTCGAGGTACTCTTTATGAACCACAAGTGTCAAACCTTTTCCTCCTTTCCCTAGAGGAAATTAAGATTTATATGCTGGGACTACCCTACCGATTTGTTTGGTTTGGGTCTGTCTTTGTTTTTTTCCTCCCCCTGTTTGGGTCAAGAGAAAGCATAGTGGCTCTTTTAAAGCAAACACATGACTATTTTGTAGATTTACCCTAAGTATTTATCCCATTTTTCTGTCATTCATAACTAAGGGACCACCAGTAAGCTTAGTGAAACCTCTTGGCCTTCATTAACCACATTGTAGGTTATCCCTCCTGAAAAGTCTTTCCTTCTTGTCTTATTCTGTGTCACTTCATGGGTTAAGTGCCTTAGAAAATGAGATATTTTAAAGTAGCTTATCCATTCATGGCTGCTTGTGTACTTTCCCCCCACTTCTGTTCCTTTCTTTGCCTTTTCAACGTAAGATAGAAAAGAACAAAGAGATTTGAAGGAAAGTCAAGCTAATCAGGTTGAATCCTCTTCACCTCAGATACACAGGAGTTAAATTCTTGGTTCAGGCTCTGAAACTGTTCAATAAATTGAGAAGTGTATGTTGAGGGGAAAAGATGGGGGGAAGCCAAGGAGAACATTCTTTTATGGTGTTTTGTAGCCTCTGGGAAAGGAAAGCATTGCTCTTTCAGAAGAATCAGATTAGTGCTCTCCTTCAGGCACCTCATCTGGAGAAACATTTCCATGGCTGGCTATAATCAATGTCATCTGGAAAAGAAGGGAAATACTGTTTTTGTAATGAACTGTATGATTAATTTGGAGCTGTCCAGCAGGGTGTGGGCTAATTGACAGTTTTTCATTCTGATGTAGCCGCTCTTCCTTCAGTAATAAACCTATTGAGACGATGTGGAAAGGCAATAGTTAGTGCTGTGTGGTTTATGTAAAATATGAATATGATATCAACGATAAGGCTGCTTGAACAGTGAAAACAGAAAAGGACACAGGCATTTGTTTCTAAGATTTTTCAGATCACGTACTTTTGCGCTTTAGGCAGGGAAGAAGATCCATTGATGTAATCATGACAGGTCATTTGTTTTAAAGATAAGAATGTGCTGGGATTTGATTTTGTTCTTATTGTTACTTAACTATAATCTTTGTGAACAACCTAAAGAACCATGTTGCCATAAGTTTCCTCACTCTAATGCTTTTTTGCTGGTCAGCCTTCGCGTACGAAGATCCGGGGGAGGCCTCTTTTCTTTTCAGACCTCCCAGCCTGCGCACTGGATTTTTTTAGGTGAGACACAGGGCGCGCAGATCTGAGCCCACCCTTTAATCCCGAGGTTCAATCTGCCGGGCCAAAGCGATTCTGGACAGTGGCAGCTGAGGTCCTCCTCAGGACGTAGGCAGATTGCCCCCTTGCAGGGCTAACGAGCACTGCCGGCCCGGGGAGCAGCCTGGCCAGGATCGAACCCGGGCCCTGGCAATTGCTATACCGTGTGCTTAACCACTACACCACCAGGGCTCCCTACTCTAATGCTTTACACACAGTTAATTCCACTTTTCATCACCAGCCTAGTGAGAGAGGGGAACAGTTCAAATAGATTTTTGTTTTAATCTAGTCACAATCATACTTTTTGCCCTTGCAGACAGAGAATTATATCTTATTCCATAATTTTCCAAGTGCAACAGATCATAAAGAGTGTAAGTACAATTTGGCAAAGTTTTGTACTATAACATTGTTACAGGTTTAAAACCTCTCTTTTGAAAATTAGTAGGATCATGTCTTTTGTATCCAGGATCACTGCAACAGATCTGCTGTTTCTGTAATAGCAGGAGAGAATTATTATTTGAAAATATCCAGATATAGTGACAGTGTCTTAATTACACCATTTTCCATATAGTGTTCTTCATATAGTGCTATTAAACAACAACACAATTAATATTCTACAAGCTAAGTGGTTTTGAAAGGGAGGAACAGGAGTAAAATGCTGTAATGAAAAATAGAATGTTTTTCATTTTATAGATAACTGAAGAGTCACAACTTCTGTTAGAGTACTGCTGTATAAAATTTCTGGACATTTCTTGAATTTGTTACTCTAAAGCAAACAAAACCTCAAAGGTCTTTTAACAATGAAAATAAATGCATGCACTGTATGTACACTGTATGTTATTATCTGGCCCTGCATTTTTCTGCACAGTCATAGATAGGCATGTATCGAAAATAAATATTATATATTTTCTATTGAGATCTTATTAATTCAGTGTTTAAATGACATGAGTTTTATGGACAAATTCCAATTTTTATAAAACTGTTTTTTTTTCCCTCTCTTTTCAATCAAAAATGAAATTCTGAAATTTCTTTTCAGAAAGGTTGATTTACGTGAAAGCTGTGTTGATAGGTAGTAAAATACCTCTCAAATAAAATGGGAAAAAAGAGTCTGAATATGCAGAGGGCTATGTAGGCACATCCCTGCACCCTCCTAGAGCTCTGCTGGAGTTAATATATACATGTACAACTGGAGGATTAGACACTCAAACGGTGACAAAGCTAATTATTGATATCTCAGTCTATAATCCACAACCCAGTTTCACACTTATTCTTGAAAAATTGGTTCTGAGTGGACTTTTAAGACTGTAGAAGTGTTTCTAATCATATGAAGGATTTTTATAGATGAGGAAAGCAATTTTTGGCCTTAGCAGTTTTCTTATACGGATCAAAATTTCCATAAATGCTCAAATCACAATCTTAATATTTTAATGCTGTTGTCTAAAATGTGGACTCACTTTTTAGGTTGAAATAATAAAGAAATATGTCAATTTTATGAAAAAAAAATAGGTATCACTGAAACTGAGCATTTAATGAGTTATGTAGATATTTTTTATTAGAGCTCTGCTGGATGTTTAAATACATCTGAATAAACTGACATGAGCATAAATTAAGATTTATAACTTTTAGTCAATTATATGCTTACCCAATTAACTCTGACATTTCCATCCAGAATAGATAAAAATACTTTTACTATTTTCCTAATATTGATGATATTATCAGGGGCTAACATTTTCTGAAGAAAGCAAAAGAATAAAAATTCTGGTTTCTTAAATGTAATTATCATGAAGGTAAATCTTTTTACCTTTTAGGAAAAGACAGGAAAAACTGATCTAAATATGTTTTAAACTGTTTCATTTGAGCAGCGTCTTCCATTTGACTTAACTTTCCCCTCATTGGGTCTCCTAATCAGCAGCTTGTTGTACTATTACTTCTAGGTACTCTGAGTAACTTTTACTGGGCAGTTTAAACCAGAGATGCAAACTCAGGAGGTGACAGTCAGGTGCTTCATCTCATGTAGGTTTTTCTTTAATAAGTGAGTTATTTTATATTTGAACAAATTTATTTTCATCAAGACATACAAGGGAGCTGATGGGAGTTGATTCAAACTCTGGTAACAGATTTTTACAGTAAAAGTAATGAACAATTTCTCCCTATCACTATATTGTCTTCCAGGCTTCCCAGCCCCTTCAGATGAATGATGACATCTCATTCACAAGAACATAATGTAATATCCATAAGTAATGTTCACAATAATTATTTTGCAAAAATAGTTTGAGAAAATTGAGGGAAAAATATTTCAGGTCTAAAGATACTCTATTAGCTAATGCCTCATTTTTTCTCTTAAAATTTAGGAATCTTTAAGAGGGTGTCTGTAAACATTGATCCAAAACCAGCAAGGCTTGTGTGTACATATACTATGTATTATTTCATATTCTATCCAGCAAGGCTGACCACTACTTATTCATAGAGCACTACCTAAACTTAGTAGTTTCAATTCTATGTAAAAGCCAAAGAATTTGGTCTTTATTACGCTCTGAATGTCAATGACTCAGGACAGGTTTATTTTAAACAGAATTGATGATTTTACTAGGTAGAGGATATTTGGTGCTTTAAAACAATAATCTCTATAGGAAAGATCAGTATTAAAAAAATGACACAATTTGGTGTTTTCATGCTCATACTAGCTCAAGTACTTCTGCACAGGACTGTACTGTGCAGGGTAATTAAACCTTAAAAGGTACCTAACACTAGCCTGATGCCTCTTCTACAATTATACAGTTGTTAATATTGTGGTATTTATCTTTTTATATTTAGTTTTCAATCTCCATTAGAATCAGAATTCGCTCTTATTCTTTTAAGAGACTCATGTTGAAAAGTGTGTTTGTAACCCTTTTACAATTACTGAATTGAAGACAACTTTTGGAATCAATCTCGATCATCTCTTTACCTACCTTGAAGGATGTGGAGAATCTGAAACTTAAAGAATCTAAAATATTTTAATTGCTCTCTCATTTTCTTTCTGTTTAATCTGTAATAAAGATTTCAGACTAAATAATTTCTCTTCTACCAACATAATTACCCTAAACCAAACCTTGGTTTATTGTAAGAGTTGTTGCAATATTGTTTGTAAATGTCAGACGACACCTGAGACCTATTTTTTATACTGAGAAATAAGCAGAGAGTTTACAGTCTAAAAAACTCTGAAGTCATCATTATGATATCTTAAGAGGTTGCCAAAGAGGAGTTGAAGAAACAGGGAATTAAATTCATGGATGGATTTTGATACTTATTAATCATGCTAAGACAGTATTAGAAATTTATGGACCTCTGAAAATTTTCTGAGTTCTTTTCTATCCTCTAACAAACCAGGGAAGCATTCAAAGTCCATAGGAAACTGTATTTCTCCTAGTGGCCATATGTATATATGTGTTCAGCTCTTGGAATATTCCTCAAACCCTCTGATCCATACTTGAGGTGCAGTGGGATTCTAATATTGTCTATTTAATTCTAGGAATAGCACCAATGGTGCTTTCAAAGCAAGGTTAGTAAAAAGGCAGGGAGATGAAGAAGCTAATCTACTCCCTCATGTCTGAAGTTCTATTGCCTAGACCTCCCACTCAGGCCCTGGTAAATGATGGTTCACCTGTGCCCTCTCCCCAAGTCTGGCTGCTAGTTGGAAAGCAAGTTGTACATCTCATACAACAAATGTTTTGTAGGTGAATCTTGAAGTCTCTAAGGTTGTGGTTCCATTAATAAAAGTTTTTCAGGACACAAAGGCAACCCTTCTTGGATAAAATATACCTTAAGTACCACAAAGTATATGACTTCTGAATGCATATGGTTTTTTAGGTGATACATAAAGCCTTAGACTATCTTAAACTCTAGGTCCACTTTCTAACTTATCATCTTCCACCTTTCCCTACTCAATATTTCTTTTCCCATCCACCTTTTGCTCTTCATGTCCAAATGCTTGAGATGGGATGCTCAAGCTGGGCCCCAGTCCTGGCTCAGTGGTCCCCAATCTAGCCACAATCTTGGCCCATTCTACTCAGCCCCTGTAGGGTGCTCCCTGTCAGAGATTGCAACTGCAATGTGTGCTGGCACTCATACCAAATAAAAGCAATTTTAGAAACACTTTCTGAAAAATCGTATTATTAGTAATGTTATCTATCGTTCTCTTCGTATCTAATCCTTCAACACCTCTTAACTTTAATAAGGCTACCTTAGTAGTAGCTTTAAGAGACATAGGAAAGAAAAAAATGAGAGAACTAGCCAAGGACTTGCTTGGTTCAGAGAATATCTGTGATCAGAGGAGGTACCAATAAGAGGAAACTATCATTGATTGAAAGCTTTTGCAACTTGCAGCGTTTCAGAGATGTAGTCTCCCTCGTCCCCCACAAAAACTCACACCCAGATGTCATTAATAGGGCTGAAACTGTAAAGCTGTGGAAAAATGTTCACACCTAAGGTGAAGTAATAAAATTGCATACGAGGATATCAGCAAACATAAAATCATTAATTACATGTTCAAACATGCCTTGTTCAAACAGAATCACAGAATCATTTAGGCTGGAAAGTAACTTTAGGCATGTCAAGTCCAATGATTAACCCAGCACTTCCAAGTCCACCATGAAACCATGTCCCCAATGTTTTACTACATGTTTTTAAATACCTCCACTGCTGGTGATTCCACCACTACCCTGGGCAGCCTGTTCCAATGTTGGACAAGCCTTTCTGTGAAGAAAATTTTCCTAAAATCCAGTATAAACCTCTCCTTGCTCAGCCTGAGACTTCCTCTTGTCCTGTTGCTTTTTACCAGAGAGAAGAGACTAATCCCCACCTGGTTACAATCTCTTTTCTAGTAGTTGTAGAGAGCAATGAGGTCTCCCCCACCCCAAACCTCCTTTACTTCAGGCTAGAGAATCCCAGCTCCCTCAGCTGTTCCTCATAAGACTTGTGCTCCAGTCCCTTCCTCAGATTCATTGCTCTTCTCTGGACAAGTTCCAGCACCTCAATGACTTTCATGTAGTGAGAGGCCAAAAACTGAATGCAGGATTCTATGAGTTGCCTCACCAGTGCCAAGTACAGAGGGACAATCCCTGCCCTGGTCCTGCTGGTCTCACTGTTGCTGATACAGGCCAGGATGCCATTGGCCTTCTTGACCACCTGGGCACACGTTCTGGTTGTTGATCAGAACTCCCCAGGTCCTTTTTGCTGGGCCACTTTCCAGTCTCTCTGCTCCCAGCCTGTGGTGCTTCCCGGGGCTGTTGTGATCCAAGTGCAAGACCCAGCACTTCACCTTGTTAGAAATTCCTAGAACTGGCTTCAGCTCATGAACCAGCCTGTTGAGATCGCTCTGTAGAGCCTTCCTACACTCCAGCAGATGAAATTCCACCTGACCTTATTGGTCTCAAGGTATTTAAAAAATTATTGCTTCTTAAATGGAGTTACAGACTTCTGAATTCTGTTACCGTAATTTCCTTTAGACTGCCATTTTTTGAGTAAAAAATTTCCACAAATACTGTATGATTCTTAGGTTTTGTTTTTTTTTCAAGAATACTTTCCTAGGTAACTTTTACCAAGACAGTTATCCATTCCTGACAGTCAGGAGAACCCACTGGCAGTCCAATTCAGTTTTCTACTTCCTAGGGAAGTTCAGTGTTTCTGGTTTCCTTCTACCTAGCTCTGCAGTTCCCTGGCCAGTACTTACAAGTTTTCTTGGTTACGTCTCTAATATAACTGTGTCCAGATTTTGGATACTCTTCAGAATGTCAAGTGTCTAGAAATTACAAGTTGCAGGTTTTAACTTTAAGGCATCTGAGGTTTTCCTGTATGATTAGCTTTAAAACCAGTTTTGAAAGGTTTTAAATAAATTTTTGCATGCCCATATTTGCAGAACCAGGGTATTCTGTAGCAAACAGTAAAAAGTTATTTCCAGGTATCAAATGAGAGCATTGGAAACATTTATCTAGTCTGCCTTTAAAAGAGAAATGACTGCAAGAACAACCATACTCCTGAAGTCAAAGGTAGCTGCTCATTATATAAATAATGTATTTGTTAAAAACAACAACAGCAAAAAAAATGTGAGACACAAATTGTAAATTTATGCCTTTAGGTTTGAAAAAGATTTTCTGGCAAGTTGGGAAATTTGGAAAGCTCTACAAAAAAAGCAAACTGTGCTGAGATCTCAGGGCTCTTCTGTTATTTATTTACATCTGAATCAAATCCCATTGTAATTCTCCTGAGAGCAATTGTTTTCAATGTGCAAATCAGATAATAATAAATCAACGAATACACCATACAGAGGCCCTTAAAATAGCAATGTGCATGACATGAAAATAATTTCATTGAAACCAGGACCCAATAAAAAGCTAAGATTAGAATAGATACTGTGCTTACTTTTAATTAGATAGAACTATATGTCTTAAATTGCAGAAACTACAGAATTTCTCAAAGTTATGAATCATTTATAGCTTCCTCTGTCTTGGGTCACTGAACACTCACTGTTCATCAAAATATATGGCTGCATTCTTCTGTCATTCCCATAACATTTTCTCTCACTAATGCCCCTTTTTTAGATTATCACCTCAGGGCAGATTCAGTTTTATGTTAGTGAACTTAATGATAAACAGCAGATGTACAGAATACTTTAAATAGAATAGCAAATAAATAATAAAGAGTTCTTTGCAGATATACATTTGTAAATGATTTTTTTAACCTTTTGTTCTCAAGAATGCAGAGCACAAAAACGAGGTAGAATCCTCATAACAGATGTGTTCTTGGCTCCAGCTAACTATTCACAAAGGAGAAATATATTTTCATTTTAGATGCAGGATATTGGGTTGTTTCTGCTTAAGGCGCATTTAGGGTTTAAGTATTTGCAGGATCCTCTTAAGCTGTATTTTGCCTCAGCGCTTGTTAGTGGCTGGGTTTTTTCAGAAGAAGATTGCAACAAAAATTAATGTATTCTACGAATGTGTAGTAAGAGAAGAAACCAGTTCAATTCTGGAATTAATTTGTGTGTCCAGGGTTTCTCAATCCTTTTATGTGTTTAATTTTTTTTCAGATGGCATGCACGGATAAGAGACATTTAGAGTTCGATGCTGTTCCAAACAATTGCATCCTGTTGTATTGAATAGATTGCAGACATGTGTCTTCAGCCCTCTGCTGTGATGCAGATCCTTCGAAGACCTTGAAAAACAGTTTTCAAGGTGGTATAGGCAGCAACAGAGGGTCTTGATATTTCATAAAACGTGTGCAACATGCTATCCAATTTATCACTTGGGACCAAGGGGAAAAAGAGAATGACTGGTTGTTCCTTGTTCCTTGCATTTTCAATTAATGCTAGGACATGACAAAGGCTAAGGAGGCCAAGGAGTCCTTTAGTAGTTTCACCTCAAACACCATACTTTAAGATAACCCTGTTCATCCATTAGCTGCAGTCAGTCTGCTACTTGACAGTGAATTTCATAAACTTTTTGAACCAAAATCCAGGTGATGTTTAAGATTCCTCTTTGGAGGCATCAGGAATCTCTATTAATTACTGCTGACAATAGTTATGGGAAGTTATATGGGCAACACAACAGCACCTGCCATAGATTCAACATTCCCTCAGTCCCTCAAGATTTAATTTCCCTTTTGTAATTGTGTGTGTATCAGCTGGAGAACGGAGGCCCTGAGTACTCTGCATTACAAAGAATACAAGGATTCCTATTTCACATACTGAATGGTTTTGCCTACTTTCAGCTGCAACAGTTGTTGCTTACTGCTTAGTAGTGTTACCTAAAGTATTTGGGGAACGTAGAAACTTCATAAACTTTACATGAGATTTAGTCTTTGTAGTCCACTGATTTTTGAAAATTGAAAATGTTTATTTGTAGCTACAGGAAAAGAACACATGTTTGTGAGTGGTACTGAAGTGGTTAATCTTCTCTAGAATTTGATTTGAATTTAAATTAAAAAAATAAAAAAAGGTCAATAACCTAGGTGTAGGACTGAACTCTAGCCCTTAAGTCAAGTGCATGCAACACAGGAGCTGATGCTCATTCAGGCAGAACAAAACAGATATAGAAAAAACAAAGAAGATCATTACCAGGTTCACAAATAAGTGTTAGATTGCTTTTTATGACTACCCCCATATTCAGTCACACCTTCAATTTAATTTGTATTAGAAGATAATATATTAAAGTGTCTGACTTGATTTTAATCATCGCAGAAGCAATGAGAAGAGTAGCTAATGTCCCAAAATATGGAAGACTGTAGCTACAAATCATGACCTTTTTGTCCAGGTTAATATTAATTTCTCTATTCTTCTGCCACAATTTCTATATTGGTGTCCTGATTTTAGCTGGAATAGGGTTAGCTCTCTTCCTTGATGGACAGTTGATACAATGCAGTAGTTTTTTGCTTATGAGAATAATGTTGATAACACACTGATGTTTTAGTTATTGCTAAGTAGTGTTTACCGTAAGTCAAGGACTTTGCAGTTTCCCATGGTTTAACAACGAGGAGGTGCACAAGAAGCTGTGAGCTGAACAGAACATCTTGTTCAATATATAAATTGGGGAGGAACTAGCTGGAAGGGGACAATCACTGCTCAGGAACGGGCTGGGCATCTGTCAGTGGATCATGAGAAATTGTGTTGTGCAACACTTATTCTCGGGTTCTCTTACTCTCTTTTTGTTTTGTCCCTTTCTATTACTTTAGGATGATGATGATGATGATATTTTACTTTATTTCAATTTTTAAACTGTTCTTATCCCGAACCACCATCTTTGTCGTTTTAATTTCTGATTTTCCTTCCCATTCCACTGGGGAATTCAACGTGGGTTGAACGTGAGCAAGGGGCTGCATGATACTTATTTGCCATCTGGAGTTAAACCATGACAGAAATTTTTGTCCTCAAGGCTGAGAATGACAGGTTGAGCTAACAAAAAATCTGAGTGGAAAGAATTAGAAAAAAAATTATAAGCGTTCATTATATTCGTTTAATAGCTTCTGGTTCAGTGTTGATTTATTTCCTAATAAAGTTAGTATGCTTTTTCTTAAAATTGCTTTGAGTAATACCTTACTTGCAGTATATGATCCCTGTTGTGCTGTTCATCACTCATGGGAACTGAGCTAAGGCCATCCTGTTGTCGTGTTTTGTAACACTGTCTTATGGTATGATAGAATTACAGGTCATGAAACTAATCTGATATTTATAATCAGCATTGCTGTCAACTCTGTACTTCGGGAGCCATCTGTTGGAAGCTATTAATAATTATGCCTTCTCCAAGACAACCTAAGGGGGAGACAACTCCTCCCATCTCCACCTTCTCCTCCAGGCTAATTACAATTGCTCTTGAGAATTTTGAATATTCCTGGGATGCTCAAACCAGCATGTTCCTGTTGCTAATTCTTCTGAGAGTGTTCCAGGTCTTGTTCAGGGTTAATCTATTAAAGAACACATATTTTATTCTATTTAAGAGATCTTCCATGAGGCTGGATAGCTTTGCGTTGCAAGGTATGTGGAAAGTACAGGCAAGTGCCTAGGACACTCATTATCCTGTCCTGATCTTTTTAGTAATAAAATCAATTAATTTCCCCAAGGTCTGTCTGCCCATGACAGTGAATAGTGAGTGGTCTTTCCTGGCCCTTATCTCAACTTATGAACCTTTTGCTGTATTTTCTCTCCCCTGTCCAGTTGCAGAGATAGAGAGGCTCTGGTGGGTATCTGGCACCCAGGGAACCAGCGTCAGCCTACCCCAGTGCCTCTAATTGTACATTCACCATAGTCTCTGAGGACATTCCAGTTCTCTTCTGTGCATACCACTGACAGCAGAAACAATGTCACATTCTGTTCCATGTGTAACTATGCAAATTAGTGCTGGCATAACCTTTCAATTTTACCTCCAAAGCCTGCTTTTCTTGAATACTGTCACTGAACATTGTATCTCTAATCTCATGGTCTTCAGTCAACATGAAACCTGTGTCATTGTATTTTCCAAGATAATTTATCATTGCATCTCTTTTTACGTGGTTTTTATGCCATTCCACAAGACTGTGGGTTTTAAGTAGAGACCATACAGAATCATAGTTCATGTACTTGATTCATATAATTCTTCCTGAATATCCCTTTGAGACCTCCTCAAAAGTCAGATTATATATTTGAGTATTTAATTTTGTTACATTTTTTTTAATATCTTAAAAATCTGGTGTTCAGCATCTTACTGATTTAGTCACCTAACACTAACAATTAGCATCTGAAAGTCACAAGTTTCTACAAACTGCCACTATATTTTCAGGAATTGAAAGAGAATTATGTGCTTAAAACTTTCCAAGAAAAAAAAAAAAAGGTTTTTGTATCGTGAGAAAGCTGCTTTCTGTTGGCTGTTTTGGAAAATTCTGTGTGTCCTGAAGAATCTGCATAAGATTTTGTACCCATTTTTCCAGGAACTATCTCAATATTACTTAATATCCAGTTGCTGTGACTGAGGCTTCTGCCTTTCTTCAGAACATGCATATCCTTAAAAGGTAATGTGATCCCTCAGTAATTGACACTTGTTTTTCCCAAGTTTAAACCATTACTCCTTAAAAAGCTTTAGAAGCTTTTCCGCTCTTGCCAGATGTTCTTTCGATGTTTTATGGAAACAAATGAAGTCATTTGAATATGTGATGATGTCTTAAATTCTCAAAATGTGGGTTAGATCATTTAGTGCATTCTGAAAAGTCCCTCATGAACTCACAGTTTGAAAGTCATTCTAGAGGACTGAAATAATTGACAGGGTGTCATAAATGTGGTTTTTTTTCTCTGTAATATTCACCTACTGGTTTTGGTTGTGGGTTGGGTTTTTTTTTTTTTTTTTCCTTTCCTGATTTGATGGTATCCAGATTCTCAGTCAAAACCAGCAAACCATTTTTCTCTTGACATGGAGTTTGGCATGGAAAGAAGTCATTAATTATGCTATCCTGTCTATGCATTCTGTTTTTCTAGATCAGTATTTAAGATCATTGGGGTTTTTTTTATAATTACAACTGGGCATTTTCAAGGGTTTTTTTTATAATTACAACTGGGCATTTTCAAGGTAATGAAAATAAGCTAACAGGAACATCCTGCAGCAGTGTATTTTAATCATTTTCAGTGCTATCTGATACATTAAAATAATAAAATTCCACATCCTGTGGAGTGCAAATGCAGGTACTAATACTGTTTTTTGCTTTATTTATCATAAAAGTTAGTGATGATTAATCATCTTTATAAAAATTTCTAGTTCAAGTTTCTAGTTCTTGTGCGACATGATCTTGTCTAGATACTCCATTTTCAGTAACCTTCATTCCCATATCAACTACACAATTTATCTGACCAATCATGAAATATCTCATTCATTAAATATTTGACATATTGGGATCTATGAAATGCCTGTGAATACTATACAATTAAAATTATTTCAATTAGCGTCTTCACTATGAAATAGTTCATAATGTGTTAAATTAATGCAGGAATTAACAGCTGATATTCTTCAAGTATGTGGTTTTTCTCCACGCTTGAAGCTACTTATTAACCTGGGTAGTCAGTGATGAACTTACCCCACCAGGATTCTCATATGAGGTATTTTAACATGGGGTTCATACCTTGCCAATGAACACTGATACTCCTCACTAGGGAAACCATACAGAACCTTCTGTTAAAAAAGCATAATTTGGTTTTCTTGAGTCTACAACTTCCATAGAATAAAGTCTATCAAAGGAACAAAAAATGTAACTACGTCTGCAAATCACAGGTTTTGACCCACGTAAAGATGCTCCTGCCCTCTTGAAGCTGCTTCAGATGTAAATGCAAATAGGATTTCAGGGCCAGATCCATATGTAAACTATATAACGCTGATCTGGGAACTGCATCTCAGCAAGCCTTTTACTGACAAGTAGACTATTCTATGGATGTGAAAGTAGTAATAGAAGAAGAAAATTGTCTCAATTTTCACTCAGAAACTTATCAAATTTATTGGAAAACTGAAAGTGACATCTAGCCAAACACAGACAGAACCTAAATTAATTTCAGCTCTGGGTCCTTTCCTCCTTACGTTTTCAATAAGAGACAAAAAAGTGTCAGACAAAAAAGCAGTCATTGTGTCACAGACCTAAAATAACATGACAAAACTCCTTAAGGAGATATTGTATAAAAATTATTTTTAAAACTATAGTAAAATTGAGCAAAAATTGGAGACTTTTATCAAAATAATTCTGATTTAATCTTGTTTTAAGAATGATTAAAACTACTCTCTAGATATTATTATAGTTTTTTTTTGATCTGTTGGACAAAGTGGTAATAAAAACTAATTATTAATTTTTAAAAAGGCATAATACAATATTCTGAAGGATAACCCTCAGAGCTTCACTTATATATTTTCATGATTCAATTGTTACTAATGTAATGGTATTACATGTAGTTTTTGAAATAGGTGCAAATCCATTATTGTTTCACCGGATATGGAATCCTAAGTTTTGTTAGATATAGTAGGGCTACTAAATCACCCATATATAACTGACCTTTTAGAGCATCCAGAAAGGAAATGACACATCAGACACAGCTGTTGATTATGAGATGTTAGAGAATCAATTAACACTGAGATGTTCACTTAGATTAGTTACTGAAGCTACTCTTCATTAACTCGTTCTGTGGGTTTCTGTGGGTTCTTGCATTGGTCTGACTTTTTAAATATTAGCATTTATTCCTTAGGATCCAAAGAAAACCAGTATCTGGGGTTTATGTTTCGTGGTTTCTTTAGTGTGAGAGGATAGATCTGTCATCTATTACTTATTGACAATTAACCAAGTTGTCAAGCTGGCTGTGAGTTATTATGGCAGGGGGTTGGGACTAGATGATCTTTAAGGTCCCTTTCCACCCAAAACATTCTATGATTTTATGGTTTCCGTGCTTACTAAGTTTGTAACTAAGTTTGCTTAGTAAGTTTGTAACATACTTTTGGCCATAATCCTTTTTTTTTTGTTTCATTCTTCAGCTCTAATGCTTTTTCCTTTGCACTCACCTTTAGATGCATTAAATTATTAAAAGAGTTCCTGGTGCAACTATATTTTTTTTCTGCTTTGTTTTTTATCCATTCTCAAGATTGTGACATTTAGCTGTGCCTTTAAAATTACCTACTTGAGTAATTTTGGAAAAATTACATAACCATAAATTTCTAAGTTGTGGAGTCCAATGCAGCAGTAACTGGTATCCAGACTGTTTAAATAGGCATTCCCCAGACTTTTCAGGGTATATTTCTAGATCACATTATCTGGTTAATCTGCATTTGGGAATTTCTTCACAGACAAGCATTCATTTTCAGAAGAATGCAATTTTAGAGCAAAGTCCTCCTCTTGGAGGAGGATACATCAGAATATCAGGAACATAGTCTGTCTTTCCTGCGAATCATTCCCAGACCTGCCTTTATTCTTCTCTGAAATAACTTTTTATTTTCTAGATACTTTGATGTAGAGCTTAGAGTGCTTGTAGGAAATTGTTTCCCTAGGCCAAAACTTTCTGAACTGTGAAATGCAAAAATTTTTGAAATATTTGAGATCTGCTACAGTACTCAAGTCAAACAATACTGTGTAACTGCATATTTGCTTAAGGAAAATTTCATGTGGTTAGCAAAATTTTGGAAAAGAATCAGTTAGATGGAATCCTTTTTATCTAAGACGAGATATTGATGGTGGTGTATTACAGTGTATAAACTGGAAGTTATACATAAAGTGCTTCTTAGGACTAAGAAACTGACAACTTTTTAAATGAGATAATTGAAAGGATCGTAATCTCATGCACACCTTTTAATTACCATAGACTCGTGATGTATAGGAAGTATTTGGTGTTTTATTAAAATTTAGGAAGAGACATCAATAAGGAAAAGTATTTACTGCGGTCAGCAAAGGGCTCTTGGGTCCAAATGAAATGCTAACACAATTCGTTATATTAACATTTATTTCCACATAGTGGGATAAGACTTCTGGAAATATAAATCAAAATATCTCCATTGAAGTCAAAATTTTTTCACTCACTCCTGAAGAAAAACAGCAGTTTAAACCACTTGAGAACCCGGATTGTTGTGATTACAAAAGAAATCAATTGTAATGTATGCTTAATAAGTTTACAGGTGACTCAAATTAAGGATGAGCCTACATAAACAGTCAAACACAAGATCTTACATCAGGCATCACAGGGTAGGATTATGGTGCCTTTTAAAAAGTGACACTTAAACACGTGATGGAGGAGGAGGGTGTTTAGCTTTATTGATTCTAAGCTGAAGCACTTTTAAAATATGTGAAGATCTTTAATAATTCTCAGATACTTTTAAACTGGTTGTGCTCAGAAACTTTACGACTTTGAAATGAATTAATTCAGGGCACTTCAGTTCGAACATTGATATTATTGAAAGTACAGTCTTTTAGTAAGTAGAGTCTTTTACATTTAGAAAACCAGAACATGTTTTGTAAGTACACCTTTATAAATTCTGGCATAAAAAAAAATATATTGTCCTAATTTTCTTCATTTTCATGCGCACTAATTTAAAACATTGAAAAGTATCTACTGCTGCAAAATATGTTTATCAAAGAGATGGCAATGAAATTCAATAATACGATTTTATTTTTTTTTTCAGTTCTTTCATTCTTCTCACAGGAATTTGTTCTCGTGCACAGTGCATGAAATGCTTATTTTATGTGTTTTCTGTAAGAAAAATCCTAATGAAATTTGTAATGAAATAATGTCTGGTGTATAGATACGAAAATTTAATAGTAACACCTTCCTTCAAGTGCTATGTTTTTAATGGTATTCTGCTTGGTAAATGTCAGGTGGATGCAAGTTAAATGGGACAAGGAAAATGATTAAATATATTAATAAATATAGTGAATTCCATACCCTTGGAGAAGTCCATATATGTACATGGATATCAGTGGATTCGTTGATACTGTTATACACATACTCACAGGCACAAATAAACAAATTAATAATATATATGCCTGCCAGTGTGAATCAGGCATGCAGGTTTATTCAGGGCTGTCCAGCCATGAGTGGATTGATGACCTAAATTCTCTCTTGTTATGTAATGCCTGAAATTTGGCAGCATCTTGTTTATATCAGCAAATGAGAAATTAAGATATCTTTTACTCTTCTATTCAGTTGTCTGTCTTATCAAATATGATTCCTCAGGCTTTGATTAGTATTTTTAGACAAAATTAAAATCTCTCACGAGCTACTTTGTCAGCAGTGCAATCTTAGGTATGCAGAGAATCACAGTCTCCAGGTGATGCCATGATTAGTACATACTTGTCTTTTCTTTATTCTTGTTTTAACAAATTTCTTCCATGTGGCTCTCATTGCTTTAGAAAACACACTTCCTCATATGGCCAATTCATCACCAGTGCTACATAGGCTTTTGGAAGGTGATTTTTTCACTTTTTTTTTTAATAAAACACCAACTAAAACCCACCAGAAAATCCAAAAAGTAAATATTTGTGCAAATAAGGTCATTTGACTTTGTACTGATGCAAAAGAGGAGAACAGAAAGCATACATATAACTGGCTCTGCTCTCATGGTAGTAACCTTCGGGAGAGGGACCAAACATACAGTTGGGGACATTTATCTCACAAACCACATTCACAGAAATATTTGTGTCTATGTCGACAGGGTTTCACAATATATTCAGACTACTTCAGCTGATCAAGTTACTGTTGCTTATCAAATTATCTGTTGTGAACTGAGCCAAGGTTAATTAACATATATGTACCTTCCTTCCTCTAACCTATCATGCCTCTGCAAGTGAAATGAGATACCTTTTTAAAGTGATGCTAAATACATTAATCATTTTTTAAGGTTACAAGTCATAAGTAAGCTGGTCAACTGACAAATGGTAACATGTTAGACTGCAAAAAAATGTAGTGATTACAATCATGTGAGCATACACTTAAAATAATAAGATCGGAATTAAGATTTAGAAGTTAGGCAGAAACTGATCTGGCAAAGATTTTATTTTTAAAAGTAGAACTGACAAGCACAAGCATCTGGCATCAGCTTAACAAATTACTGTGTCATTGTAGCTGGAGCAATTGCAAATGCAAAAGGAAGTTATTTAGACCCAGAAGTGATGAAAAGCTATGTCGGGTTGCACTGCCAGTTTTTAGTCTATAATTACAGATAAAAACAATAACTATGTCTGCTATAGATATGCATCATCTTTGTTTAAGAAAACCTGTTTTTACTAAAATAGTTTATGATTTCTTTTGCCATATACAAAAAATAAAGAGAAGTTATCTTTTCTATTTATGATCTCATCATAATTACTTTGTCTATGATGGCTTTAGAGTATTCGGGCAGGCTTATCAGTTCCAGGCCTGGTGATAAAACTGTTAGACCCTTTATTAGCAGGAAGACATTGAGGGTAACAAGCAATCTTGAGTGTATTATTGCTTGTATGCAAAAGGACCTTTCTCATGTTCTCTCAGTGTCAGGATTTATGTATTGCTGCAGAGGATGGGTGAAAGACACTCACAGCAAAACACACTGTATCACATCCCAAGACGTAAATCTAGATGCAGCTACTCCTTCTTTCATTGAAATTAATAAATAAATTTTCTTTTAGCACTTACAAGAAACTTAGTGCTATACTCAGTTGCTTACACTTACACAACTACTACTTTTTGAGACTTTAGCATATGGGGTTCAGCTTCCACTTTAGAGGGGTGTGGGTCTCTCTGTATGTTCTTTGCCATGTCTGCAAGGTCTGTGGAGAAGTCTTGGATAGTATCCCAGCCCAAACCAGGATAGACACCTAGACTTTGTAAGCGGCACTGAATGTGTTATGTCTAAGTAACAGAACTAAGCCCATGTTATTTTGTTCTATCTGAAATTAGACAGGAAAAGACAATATTTTCTCTTTAAACACTTTGAGAAGATGATTCAGGTCCTAAGCGTAGATACATAATTATCTTTGCCTGTGTAATCTCGGATGTCTAGTTTACACTGTGATCAAAATACAAATGTAATTGAAGAAGCCAGTAGAGGCTGGAGAAATATTTGGCTCCCCCTAACAAAGACACCCAGATTTTTTCAACTGAAAAGCTGTCTGCCTCATCTACAGTATCAACTAGGTGTCTATTGAATTGATACATATACATTACATATAATAGTTGTCTACTGTCTGCCACTGAGTCCTCCTTAGATTATCCTAGGCTGGGGTGCATTGGAAAAGATGTAGACACAAACAACAAGAAACAGAAGTGTGTTTAATTAATGGATCATTATACTAAAAACCAATCTTTTTGCTATAAATAATGAATTAATGTTCCAGAAATTTAGTTGTAACAGAAGATTTTAATGGAACTGCTATTGTTATAAGAATATTGTAAGATACTGGACTAACGTTGTATGTTTTCAGAGTTTTACCCTTTCCCAAAGTCCTCAAAAACATTCCCTTTACTGCCATATTCTGAATGTAAAACAGAAATTTCTACCAGGGTAAAGTCTATAATGGAACAGAAATTAGTCTCAGCCCTTACAGACATCTCAAAATACTGATAATATTACCACCCACCCACCCAAACAAAATCTCTGCTGTGTTATAATAATTGGTGATAAATATAATAGTATAGCAAATATAGTATGAATGATTTGGTTTTTCCAAATTTAAAAGAGAAACTACAACAACATACTGTTTTAAAATCTGCAGCCAGTTGAATTTAATCCACAAAACAAGAAAAAGGGCGTATTTGATCTGCCATATTTATTTATCCCCATTTTTAAACTTTATTATAACTTTATTAAAATTTTATAATTCTGTCTTCTCGGTGTTTTGTTTGGGAATTTAAAAAAAAGGTTATATCCACAAGTAAGTAGTAAGTGTATAAAAATATTTATTTTAGTTAATTTCAATCACATACAGCTCAAGAAATCTGAAACATATTTATATGTAAATGAGCAGATTAAAAATAGAGGATAATGTTACATATTACATTTAACATTGTAAAACAATATGTAAACAATGTTTACATATACTATCAGAGACAGGATTGTAGTTTAAATTCTTCATATTGTGAAAGTTAATTTTGCTGAATAAATAGCCCTACCTAAAATATCAGCAAATCAAAACCACACTTGATGTTTTTTCCTGTTAGCTTAAATATATGTTAAAACTATTTAGGAATGTCTACATAATAGGAGGGAAAGAGAACCCCCTAGCGCATAAAGTAAGAATTAAACATTGATATTGCCTGAAGTTGTATCCATCAAAGGTGTGCAAGGTGGTATTCAAGCTAGATTTTGTATATAAGGAAATTAAGTACTTTGAACATATTTTAGTTTTGGGACAAGTTCAAAATATCAATATTTAAAATAAATAATGGTGATTAATTCTATCTGTCCTTGTCACTCAGCAATACAATGTATTTGATTTTACTATCTATTAGAAATTGTCATCAAGTTAAAAAATTTTAGTTATTGGATCTACCATGAAACCTAATGACATAAAAGCTAGTGGAGCATGATAACCTTTGTTCTCTTGAAAATATTTTCTATTTGCCATATCTAGAAGTCACTATTTTTGTATTTTTCCCTGTGTGAGTACTCTGTGAGCCCTTACATTTGCATGTTCACCCTAGCATATTCCTATTTCAAATGTTTCCTTTGTTCCTCATGCTCTTTCATGGCTTTAGTAATACTTTTCTGGTTTTGCCTGGTCTTTCTTCTTTCTGATAAACATTCAGTTATAGAAGGAGTATTGATGTATCAACATCCTTTGCCTAATCGCTTGTTTAAACCATCAAGCACAAATATGCCCTCACAAATGACTGGAGATTTCTGATTTAGCACCTGATGTATTTTCATTTTGCCTTCAATATGGACAGCTGTCAAAGAGAATGCCACACTCCACCACTAAAGGCTCAGGGATCGTGGGGAAGAGCCTCTAGGGCAAGTGCCTGAGGAGTGTCTGTGGTCACTTGACTTGTTCAGCCTGGAGGAGACTGAGGGGAGCCCTCATTGCAGTCTGCAAATTCCTTCAGAGGGGAAGAGGAGGGACGGACACTGGTCTCCTGTCTGTGGTGCCCAGTGCCAGGACCTGAGGGAACGGCCTGGAGCTGTGTTAGGGTAGGTTTAGTTTGGATATTAGAAAAGTGTTCTTCATCCAGAGGGTGGCTGGGCACTGGAACAGCTCCCAGTGCAGCAGCCACAGCACCAAGCCTGACAGAGTTCAAGAAGTGTCTGGACAGTGCTCTCAGGCACATGGCGTGATTCTTGGGGATGATCCTGTGCAGGAATAAGAGCTGGACTTTATGACCCTTGTGGGTCCCTTACAACTCAGGCTATGCTGATTCTATGATTTTATGAGTCTTTTAGACTATGTATTAACTTTTCACTCCATTTTTATACTGTGAGGTATTTACTAACTTTAATGAAGTTGTGTCTGGTTCCAATCAAGTTTGTGAGATTTAAATTAGCTTATGTGTTTCTATCTGTTTTAAATACATGGCAAAACCAAGGAGAACTTAATTCTGTTTTCCAAGGGTGCAGCTTCCCATATTGCTAAAAGGACATTTGAAAGGTAATGGTGATATTGTCTTGTTCACAACCTACCTCATTGTTTTAACTTTTATATCATTCATAAACTCAGGTTAACAGACTTCTGCCATTTAGCCTATTCTGTCTTCAAACTTTTCGAAGTCCGGAAAGACTGAGAGTAAATATTGCTGCTGCTGCATTTTAGTGTTGGGCCAGTTGAGAATAATGTATCCCTCTCTCATTACATTCACTCCACCCTTTGTCTGCTCCCTGTCAAGGGACATGCAGAAAAGAACCTGAAATAAATTTTTATGCTCAATCATCAGTTTGAGAAATATAAGTAAGAGGAAATTTTAGAAATGTCTCCTGTCCATGCAGCAGTAAGAGAAAAGAACATAGTACAGCAAGGAAGAGAGGTGAAATAGAGAGCAAAACTACTGACAGCCAGCAGCCAAAACAATCCAGTGGTGAAGAAGGACAGCAAGGAAGCCAAAAAACTTAGGAAACTCAGGAAAGCCTGAGCATCCAGCCAGAAGCCATGAGTTAACAAATTCTTGTGGGAATGCTTGACTGAGGGAT
Organism: Vireo altiloquus; assembly: GCA_013396875.1. Classification (NCBI taxonomy): domain Eukaryota; kingdom Metazoa; phylum Chordata; class Aves; order Passeriformes; family Vireonidae; genus Vireo; species Vireo altiloquus. The sequence goes on along the minus strand of VZRF01014343.1, from coordinate 2,427,725 downwards.
CTAGCACTCCTAGCCCAACAAGAAGGAAAGACAGGTGCAGAACACTGAACCTCGTAAGTCATTTTATAACCACAGTCCAAAGAAAATAAAAATCTCATTAGTATTGGAAAAGCTGACTTTCACTGTGCTCACTTTACCAAATTAAGTACTCATACCCGAAGTATCAAGCTGTACTGGTAAAATGTATTGCATAACCTCATTCTGTGTCAAGTCTCAATTGGTGTAAACTTTGAAAACTCCATTAACTCAAGTGAAATTATATTTACATAAGCCAGCTGAAATTCTAGCTCTCAAAATGCAAAATTAATTTATTTATTACTGTTAAGATGAGTGCTCATGGGGTAGCAATAGAAAAAAAATATTGTAAAAACTCACTAAAGTAGCTGCATAATTAGGAAACATTGCATTTTTAACATGCATGAGCAAGCACATATGAAAAATCACTTGTGGAGTGCCGTGTTAATGGTCACTGCAGATTACAAAAGCTAGTTACTAAAGGTGCAAATTAATGGGTACTTTACAGTAACAGATTCTCAAGCCCCAACAGTGCCAGAATACTAACAATATTGAAAAGTTTTAAATATTATTGGCATGTATTTTCAATCTAAATCAATGCTTATCAACCAGAGATGGTGGTATTAATACCACAGATCTTCAGGGACTTGATTAATTTGTCTAGTCATAGGCCTTTCAAACTCCTTTGTGAAGCCTCCTGCTTTCGAGCTGCCACTTCAGAAAGGCCCAAATCTCCTTGAGAGTGTATGATAGAGTTGTGTCATTCTCACACAAATCTCTCAGATTGCAATAGATGCTCGTGTTTAGCTAATAAAACAAGGCCATTGATGCTTAGACTGCCAATGCCTACATTTGAGCTAGATTTTCCACCTTCCTTATAGTCATTAAAGACAAATTGGCACCTCTACTTCCAAAAGACATTGGTGAAATGTAAATGTCCTCTTCAACAACTGCATCCAAGAAAAGCCTGTTCATTCTCCACTGACAAAGGAAGCCAAAAGTAGTCATCTTAGATTATATATCTGTTGTATATGGGTAAAGCCTTATAAAATGAAGGCCTTGTTGCCTTTGTAAAATGGCTCAGGTCTGTTACTTTGGCTGGAGAAGGACCATGGGAAAGAGGTATAGCTAAGTTAGAGGTAGAAAAACTTGCTGTGTGACTATTGTGTGTTCACCTACTGGTGTGTGGTGATTGGTTAAATTAAGTCTGTTGTGCCTTAAAACTGTGTAAACACCAAGAAACTGTATAAAAGAGGCTATGTGCTATTAAAGATAAGCATGTTGCCTGAAGTTGTTGGTGTGATTAGTGCTTGTCATGTCCGTCTCAATGCAACATATATCTACATTTTATGGCATAGTGCCATCCAGCACCATGATAGTGCTCCCAGAGGAACCTGTGTCTTCCTCTTTTCCTGCTGTCTTGTTTGTCATGATAAAGATTTATGCCACCCATAAAACCACTAGTACCAATACCAGCTACCGCAGGCCCACCTGGCCTGAAACAAAGTGCCATTTTCTCCTTCATCGGTCAAATGATTGACCCTGTGAGACAGCAATTATCTTTACTGAGAAAGCCTGGGGGATTGCAGTTTAGTTCCATATAGAATACGACCTTACAGGAAAAAGATTTTGTTTTGTTTCTCATTGCAGCTGGACTATGTACTTATTGCAGTAACCTTCTTTCACAGAGGAACATAACAGGTCTTATTCACCTCATTGTTTTATAAATTAGCTTTCTGAGGTACAAACAGAGGGTCACAGCAACTTGAGCTGTTTGCCAAAGAATACATCTGCTGCTTTTCTTAATAATACCTTTAAAAGAACATCTGCAAACCTCCTGAGACTATTGCCTGATTTTGTCTTCTAGCCTCTCAACACTGAGAAAATAATCAACTCCCTAAAATTTTCAACCTTGGAAGAATCAGCTTAATTTCTTCAACAAGAAGTATGAAGCCTAAAATTATTATAATTTTTAGTAACAAGTCCGTACACACACACAAAAAATTTATACTGTAATAAAATCTTGATATTTAATGATATGGGAATAAATAAACATGCATGTATGTGTGCACATATATGCATGTACACACATGTATATATACACCACTGAATTCAGTGGGTAACAAATAGTGGCTGAAGAGCTGTGTAAATGTATATGCATATAAACAGATGGATATCCTTACTTCTTAGTAAAGCCAGAAGCTTTTTCCACCTTTGTTTCTTAAAATAAACCTAGCTCAATTGCTTATAGAACAATGTAAAAGATCACAACAAAAATAATTGTCACACATTTGCACATTTGTGTAGTGTATGAATTACACAGTAAAAAGTTGTCTTCTACATTTTTACTCATGTACAAATGGAGGCATAGAGATGGGACCATTTTCATACAGTAAAATGGATTATGATTTTCTGATTTTTCCTATTTTTTTTTGTTAGCAGAATAGCTAATAAAATTTGTTGCAATTTTCAAGGTATTTAATTTACCAGTAAATTAAATACAGATGATTGTTTCTGATAAAAAGTACTTGCTGCCAAACTATAAAATGTTGACAGTTTCCAAATACAGCCTATAGAGACTTAAGACAGCTAGGTTTTATTCTTAGCATGACGGTACACAATGCACACATCACGTCTATCAAATTCCTGATTCAGAGTCTTGAAGTCCTGAATGAGAATTCTCTTCCCTGTTGTATTTATTTCAGATGAAATAAAGTTAGTTTTCCTCCTAGCAGCTTGCACATGGTTCTGCATTTTGGGTTTGTGACCACAACGGTGTTGATAACACAGGATTGTTTTAGTTATTGCTGAGGAGTGCTTACACGTAGCCAAAGCCATTTCTGCTCCTCACCCCACCCCAGCACTACACTGGGGGTTCACAAGAAGCTGGGAAGGGACATCTGACCTCAACTGACCGAAGGGATATTTCACACCATTTGACATCACACATAATGGTAGAAGCTGGGGAAAGAAAAAGGAGGGTGGGATGTTCAGTTGTGGCATTTGTCTTCCAAAGCCATGTTTATGTGTGATGGAGCCCTGCTTTCCTGGGGATGGCTGAACACCTGCCTGCCCATGGGCAGTGCTGAGTGAATTCCTTGTTCTGCTTTGCCTGTATGTGTGGCTTTTGCATTACCTATTTATTACACTGTACTAATCTCAACTCACAAGTTTCCTCGCTTTAACCCTTCCAGTTCTCTCCCCCATCTCACTTCTGGGGAATGAGCAAGTGTCTGTGTGGGGCTGAGTTGCTGGCTCTAGTTAAATCGAAACATCTATAAAGACCAAGCATTGTTTGGCTATAAATTAGATTTTCTATATATGATAAACATAACATTTTATTAGTCAAATTTAGCAGTAAAATTAATTTGTAATTTACGTCCTTACATTAAAAGGATGTACTTTTTGAAATTTATAATGGATAAAAAGTCCTACTCCAACAATATTGTAACAGTAAAAAAGCTACTTCCCATTGAATAGATTATGTCTGGAATTCTGTGTATGAACTTGCTCTCCTGGCTGCACAGAAGATCAGGGTCTATTGTGGGAAGATTGTTGCTCACACAGCTGCATTAACTTGGGGTAAAGGAACTTCCTTGGCCTAGGACAGACATAGGTAAAAATGCCCTCAGGTGTAGATTGGCCAAAAAGTTGTGTTAGTTGGAGCAGTCTATCTACTGTGCTGTGAAAAAATGTGCACTGCCCTGATGTTTTCATTTGAGTCATCACTCACAATGTGCAACTTTTTTTTTTTTCCAACTTTTTTCCTGGATGTAAGTATACACATGCGATCTAACAGAATTTTAGGCTCCAAAATCCATTGTTGAATCAGATCCTTTTGTTTAATGTCATTTACAAGACTGAAATAACTGCATGATCCTCAATTTCCATAGCTGTTACAAAAGAAATCCAACTGTAGTAACACATTCAGAACTCACTAGGATGAGAAAATCTCGTGAAAATTGACGTATAAGAGTTTCGTCTGTTTTAAAGAAATGGAAAAAAGAGAGTTTTTCCGTGAAACTTTTACCACTTCAAATGCATTACTGAACCTGAAACTTCCCCTAAGAGAGAAAAGAATTTTAATAGTGAGAGGAGGGGAAAGAACACAGCCACTTCCAAAAGAACAGAATAAATGACAAAAGACTAACTTATGGTTAAAGACAATGCTTGGGGCTGGAGGGACAAATTTTTTGCAGTAAAATTTTAGAGAACTCAGTTTTATGTACAAGTAATCAAAAATAAAATGGTGTTTAAGTTCAGGAGCTAGACAATAAGAGCCAAATTTAATGTTGAGTAGGAATTTTCTATATGAAGCGCTTCCATTCTAATGTTTCCATTCTAAGAGTTAAGGATATCGTGGAATATCACACGAGAGAAATATGTTAAAATTAGGAGCATGTAATCATTGAGGGATGAAAGAGAAAGGCAAGGAGAGGTTTTGGATCCCAGTACAATATAATTTTTATATTGTCAGGTTTGTTTGAGTTTTTTTAAATACCTCTTAGTCTCGATAACATGTTGAAAGTAAGTTTTCTTCACGTGTTTGTGTGAATTGAAGTTCCACACACATCTTACCAGCTCTCAGTAAAAGAAACTCAAAAAACAACAATACAAAAAGATGACTCAGGTGGTTTTGGAATAAGAATTAGCCCAGCTTTCATTAATATTATATTAGAATGATGATGGTTCGTAAACTTGAGACCTTCAAAATAATGAAATTATCTAAAAAATCTGAAATTTAAACAAAATCTATGTTTGTTTCAATTGCCATATGCTGATATTTCCACTGGGGGAGCATAGAATGCCTCTGAGATTGTATTTTATTGCTTGTTTAATGAGCTGTTACAAAAACATTTAATGACACCATAAAACTTGACAGGGAAAATGGCACTGTATTCTCAGTAACTCATGACTGCAATTATTTCATTATTTTAGAATTATTTAATGAAATACAGATCAGTTTCGCAAAACCTGCAAAGTTGAAGCACCATGGGAAGCATTCCAGAAGTGGGACCCTCTAGTTAAACTCATTCAGGCTTTTTGTGTCCACACACTTGTAAGCTAGTTTTCTAGTGCTACACTGAGTACAGCTTTTGAAAATCTTGAGTTATTTAAGAAGTTAAGCCTAGACTCCATGGGAACAAATATTACCTGAATGACCAGATCTTTATGTGGGACCACAGATATCTACCAGAAATCACAGAAACATATGCCAGAAGTATGAACTTTTTGCCTGTACCATCTCTACAATAACTGCCTGCACTGAAGGTGACTGCCTGGTTGAAAACTTCTGGATTTGTGAGAGATATATATATATATATATGTATATATATATATGTCAAAATCCTCCCCTTGTAAGGCAAAGTTTGTAAGCAAGTAATTTTTGTTCCTTCCTCTTTTTGAAAAATGAGAAGTAATAATAATCTCATCAAATTGAAGTTATGGTTTAAAATTATTTCTATTTGCACATTTCTGAATTATATAAAAGAATAAGAAGGAAAACAACATTTATTAAAATTCAAATTAAGTATTTTAAAATATAGGACAAAAAAATATAAAGCAGGATGAAATATTTCAAGTGTTGAGTACCCACCTGCTACCATTGAGATTTAACTCTTTATTCAATACTTTTTTTTATTAATGCATCCTTATAAAGACAAGGACACTGCATTCGGAACAAGGTTCAAGGTGTCAAAGATGCTAAAGTCAATTTGTCATCTAAGCCACGTTAGGAGAGCTCACATACAGAAGCTGGGCACCTCTGTGACAGATAGGCCATTCGGAAATCTCAGTGTGAAATCAATTCCTGAGTCTCTAACAACTCAAAGTAAGAGATAGTAACTGAAATTGACATAGAAAATTATTCCCTGCAGATTGCATGCTCTTGTAAAATGCCCTAAGTTTTCTAAATTTTCTCAGTTTTGCTGCTGGAGTCATCACTCCTGTTGCATGGGAAACAATTGTTCTGAATGAGCAATGAAGCTCTTAGGTAAAATGAAATGAGATGTTGAAAGTATTCTCATACAATCTTATTTTTCCTTTTATTTTCTTCTTTATGGTTTTTCTTGCCCTTTTATCTTGCTGTAGGCTACCCATTCCCTAAAAGAAGAAAAGTTAATACATGAAAGTTGGGAGGCAGGTGAATCTAGTCAAACTTAATCTCATCTAATCAAGTGGTGTTCACTTCCCCTAAACAAAGGCTTCAGTCACGTGAAGACCTTTGAGGGGAGTCAGAACATGAGATTGGTAATTCACAACACTCTCTCATTTGAAAATTCAGTTTAAGAAACTTTCACTTACCTGATTTATAAAATGAAAACAGGGACTCTATATGGATTACAACTCTACTTTAGATTAAAATGGAAATAGTAGGTTTGTTTGGATTTTTGGGGGTTTTTTTGATACAATATATATGAGGTTTTTCATTATCTGCTTGCTTGGAGTTAATTTTTGTTTTAGATGTGAGGATTCTTTTATGAAAAGCTATCTTTTGGTACAATTTATTTCAGTTTACCATGTAATTCAAGTGTTTTGTTTTAGGACTAACTCATAAACTGTTCTGAGCTTCTTTCTTTGCTTCCAAGCAACACACTTGCAAACACAGAATTAGGACCCATCTATCTATAACTGATTTATTTTCCAGTGACTCTCACAGCCCCCAGGCTAAACATCTGTGTAGCCTACATCCTATTCTAAAGAGTTACTTCCTCTTCAGAAGCGGTCACCTGGTGTTGAATTGACATTATGCTCCACAGTCTTTTGGGGGTATACATTTGCCAGAAGTGAAATCAGAACTCCACCCTACACTTCAGTGTTGGGCAAATGTAGCTTCTATGGACGCTGCGGGGAAGGGTAACTTGTGTCAATGTGCTTCATGTAAACTTCTCTAAAATGTTGATACATGACTACTGTAGTGGAGGACATACCATGATTCTGGATATGCTATTCTAAATAGTTGAGGCTTTTAAGAATGTATGAATGTAAATGAGATTTTAAATAATGAGTACTTTTGAAAAAATATTGCCATTCCCAATCCCTTAGTGTCTGCCCATTTTTTAAGTTTCACTCTGAAAAAACAAAGTAGCTTATTTTTATATTTTTTATTACTGTTCAGATTGTACATACAACCCATTTAATCTGTGGATTTAATTAATAGTTTATAAAGTACTTGGCAAAGTAAGTATCAATCTCTTCATGCATAGAACCAGAGTTATCTCTGAATAAAATAACAGCAATTACATCTTAAATAACATTTCAGAAACAGAACAAAAAACCAATATAAACAAATATTAAAATACATGATCTCTCACAATTCCCACAAAATTGAATAATTATTTGTATTGTTGATGGGAGTGCTGAAAAGTGTAACATCTCAAAGATGTTGTCTCAAAGAAAGGAATCCCTTGTTGTTCAAAGTCTGTTTCAGGGATCCCTAAAAAGCATTCTGTCCACCAATTACTCAAAGAAGAGCAACAGATTTGGTGCACAAGTTATGGACTTATGTGAAGCTGCAAAAGTTGTCAGGATAAATGCTGTAAAAAATTATAAGTTACGTGGTAGGACAAGACTGCTGTTCAGTCACATCTATCTATTCCAGTTTTTAATTGGTCAGCTGGTAGAGAGAATCCATTTCTCTGGTACCTTAACTTCAGAAGGTACCAGTTAAAGGGTTAGAATGATGAGCAGCAGGCAGGAAGGGCCAGCAGTAAATTAATGAAGTAAAGAGAAGCACAGTAACTGAGAAAATGTTAGGAAACAGGAACATATTAGAAAAAAATTAATAATTCGAAATAATTCGAAAGGTTAATAGTGGTGAGGAAACTTGATTGGAGTGGTATATTCAGACAAAGAGCTGTAAAAGAACTACTGTAACCCCAGTTATTTTCTTTCAACACAAACATTTCCCTACACACAATTAAAGTAGATTTGAGGGATTAAGAAATAAATTTCTCAGAGCCTATGGGAATAGAGTTGTTAAATCTAGTGTCTTGGCCACATTCCAGTTTGGATATTGCCCCATTTTTTTTTAAAGTTGCGTATGGTAACTGTCAGGAAACTGTTTGTTTCCTGTCCTAAACTGACAAGTAACTTTGCTTTATTTTGCCAGACAGCTGCTTATTCTTAAGTATTTTTTAAGTCTTTGGTGTAAAAGATGGTACATCCAAGGATCTGGATCAAGCAGATTGTTTGGAATTGCCAAAAGAAAGATTTATATTGCAAAAGTTGTAAAAGTAAAATCTTCTGTAAAAGTAAGTTCCTGCTGCAATGTGTATATGGAGAGTGGAGAAAGGAATATATTGCATGCATTTGAATGAGCTTCTGGCAGTAGGACTTCTATTTTGGTTCTTATTGTAATTGACAAACTTCTCTTTGAGACAAAGCAAGGGATTTGGAGTCCTTTTCATGAGTTAAAAGGTGGAATATATTCTGTTATAAGAGTGGATTTTGATACAACTACTTTCAGCCACTCAACAGTATAAGAATTCTGAGTTTACATAACTTAATCAATTTTAAAAAAAGAGAAAGAAAATAGAAAAAATTCAGTGCTGAGGCAGAACACTGGCCTCCTTAAGTCTTTTCTTGGGCAGTGAGCTGGGTAATGAATTGTGATATCATCTTTATAATTCTCATTAATGAGAAATTAATCTTTCCCTTAGGAAATAAGACCTGCTAGTTGTCATTAGTCAAAGCTTATAGAATTGCTTGCCAGGACAAATACTGTCCTGGCTATACTTGCAGAAGCACAAACAGACATCTTGACTTCTGGGACTGCTTGGCCAGTGCAATAAAATGTAGTTATAATCTCGGTAACTAAAAGGAAGGAAATGGAGTAATAAAATAATTACCTCCTTTATATTTGTGCCCAAGGCCCCATTATAGTTTATTTCCTATCTGCATTTAGCACTGTTTCCACTATGATGTTTTTTAGACTAATTATTCTTTTTCTTGTTCTTATTTGCTTTTACTTTTCTGAAGAAGTGAAAAAATATCATCCTACCAATAATGCTGTTATAAACTCTACTTTCATTGTAGCTTTTGTTCTTGCCTAATAACTTTCTCTTCTGCTTCATTCCATCTAAGGTTGTTGAGTGTTATAATGAATAGTTTTGAGGGTTATTGGATGAAGGTAAAGTTCAGGCAGGTTGACTTCTGAATGACCTTCAGTGACAGTTGTAAATGGAGCAAATATTTCTAGTCAGGAGCTCAGGCTTACAATGGCTTGCTTCTCCATTTAGGAGGCTGGGGAGGGAGGAATGGTCTTTACTAGCTCAAACATTGTGCTGCCAAGCAACTTGCGGTTCACATGCTAGTGGTTAATTTTAATAGACAGGTTGTGACATTATTCTAAAAGAAATAAAAATAACATTTTCACGGCCTAAGGTAATACAAGAAGACTTGCAGTAGCAGAACACTTCATCAATACAGTATCAGGGCAAAAATAGCTACATGATAACAATGGATATACAGAAGTAAGTGAATTCATACTCCTGCTTTGAAGTTTGTGCTTATTGGGGATATTTTAAGACTTTTTATCATGCCAGCATTACATCATTCTATGGACTAGGTTTATTTAACATTATAGAAGCATTACTTAGAGTATCATTTCTCTGTGACATGTGACTTCAGAAGGGCATGCAAATGCTAACACCTTCCAAGAATCTGTAAGTAAATATTTGCTTTTGAGGTTTAAGATGTTGGGGTTTTTTTCATTGAAGTAAGTGTCTAAGATGACAAGGATTATTCCCACCTGATTGTGTTAAACTGGGTGGAAGAATGAGATTCTTTGAAAACTGCATGTGAATATTGAAGCATCAGTGCTGATGTCAGCCCCAAATGAATTTTGGCAATTTCATGTGTATACTGTTTCTAGAGATGAATGCAAAACATCCAGACTTATGTAATATGAAAAGACATGCAGTGGAAATATGGAAGGAAATGAGAGTGCACTGTAAAAAAAATGTTTTAACCTGAAGTATCCCAAATGGATAAAAAAAAAAAAAGTTCTCTTCAGAAGTAATTCCGTTTTTGAAAATAGACAAAAATATAGTCTTTTAACAATGTAAGTATTTTATGGCCATAATTTATGGCAGCAGTAGGGTTGCTTGCGTGCCCTAAACAATTTTTTTGATGCCTATATGTATATAAATATCTTTTAACTGTTTTCCTAAAAGGTGTAATGCCATTGCTGTTATTTAATCCTAAACTTGTCTCCAACTTAGTATAGCCTTCAACTACAGCCATTGTTTAGTGATTATTTTGACAACATACACAATCTATTTGCAGAGAGAACTATAAGCACGTGAAATTATCAAAATTGGGTCAGAATAACAACCTTTTTTTGCTGTATGAATTACTAAGTAACATATTTGTGGGAGCTGTGTAATTACCTATTCCATTACCTGAAGACTGCACCATTATCTGTATTGATGTAGACATTAGTGCACAGGCAATATGGCTAAGAAACACATGCTATTTTTGTGATTTAAGTTACTGAGGAGGTGATGCATGTAAGTCATAAAGGAACAATTGCTATGACTTGTTTTCTCAGCCAACTGCATGCTGTTTGGCAAGTTAACAGGGGAGAATTACACGGGTTATATATAATGGAATGTCTGAACAGCTGCTGTGGTGAGAGCAGTCGACAGGTTTGTCAGCTTTTAGAGTAATTAGCCCAGCAGGAAATCCATTCTCAGGTGCCTACTGGAAAGAATCAAGTTTGGTGAGGCAATGACGGGTAAGAAAATGAGAGTGGAGAATAATGTGTACAAGTATCTCTTTTTATAGAACAAAAAACAATTTCCTGAAATTTATGGGGTTGAGACACAAGAACAGAAATAATGTTTCAGTCCATTTATCTATCTAAATCCAAAATCTGTCTCCAGAAGGCTCTGACTGGTCCTAAACAAGTACTAGAAGAAGAGTATGGACAGAACAGGCATATGGCTTCGTATTTTGCTCTCAGATTCAACTGATTTCTGCTCAGGGGTTTCTAGGCTCCCAGGTGACTTCTCTCCTTAATCACCCCAGTGCACAACTCTTCCAGATGGTCATCCAAGCTTCTCAAGAACCTTGTCAAATCTTTACAACCACAATGTCCTTTGGCAAGGAGTTCCACAGCTCTGCTGCCCATGGCTTAAAAAAAACCTTGCCTTTTTTGCTCCAAATTTGTACCCTCCTTGTTTTTGCTAATTGTTCCTTCTCTGTTCTTCTTCACTGGAAGAGATTAAGAACTGTCAGCTCCTATGCCTTCTCTTCCTTATACACATTACATATATACATATACACAGTATATGTATACCACCCATACTGACCCTTTTCCCAAGCTGTGTCTTTTCCATGGTGATGTATCCCAGCCTATTTGAATTCTACCTACACACAGAAGTAAACCTTCTTTCTGCCTTTCTTTGAAACTAGTTACCGAATGAAATTGCATTTGATTGGATAAATGAAGCGATTGCAATCTAATCTTTGCTCGCTTTGTATTAACTAGCTTATATAGGCTATAATAGGTGAACCAAGAAAGAAATATATGATGGATGATTTTTTGGTGATTAGTTACAGAGGAGTTCAAGAAAATGGATGAATCTAAATGCCTAAAGGCAATCCCTTGCTTTTAGTTCAAGTCAATGCACTGTATAGGACCTCCTTTTTCATAGCACTACAGTGGTGAAGTTGTAATATCTTAAGTATTCAGGTGTCTACTGGAGAGAGACTTTCCCTTATATTTTGAATACATTATTACATACTACACCTAGCCCTTTTTGTTACAAAAAATAAAACTACATAAATTTTTCAGTGAAAGCTTTAAATGAAACATTTTAATGTCTTTTCATACTTGATTTTAATTTCAGTAAAACGAGTATATCTCTATACCAAATACTAAAATACAAATGTCATTGTAAATTCATTTTACAGCTGCCCTTAAATAGAATTTGAATTGTTAGTATTGGCTCGCCCTCTGAAAATATCCTGAAAGAAACAAGAGTTCAGGTACCAGAACTAGGGACTGTATTTTTTACTTAACATTTAGACTGTTTATTTATGGATTGATGTTATTGTAATTAATTTTTAATACTTCAGGTGTGTGTGGCTATTTTTATATACCAGCAAATATATTTACACCATCAAGCCTGCATTAACATTGCAAGACTGATCTGAGGACAAATACTGATATATTTTTACTCTTACTGGAGTACTGAGAATGGAGAACCACCCATTGTTATGAGAAGGCCAAGTTCGAGAGCCTCTAAGGAATTTGAACGTGCAAGAGCCCGTGGGACCTGAAGAAATTCACAGGAGGGTCCTGTGGGAAATGGTAGATGAAGACGCTAAGCCACTGACCACCACAGTTGAAAAATTGGGGCAGATTGGTGAAGTCCACACTGGCTGGAAGCGGGGAAATATAGCTCCCATTTTTGAAAAGGGGAAAAAAAATAACCTGGGAGACAGGGTCAGTTGTCTCACATCTGTGCCTGGCAAGATAACAAAGCAGATCTTCCTGTAAACTATGCCAATGCAAATGGAAAACAGAGAATCATAGAATCATAGAATCAGACAGGTTGGAAAGGACCTCTGAGATCATCAAGTCCAACTCTTGATCCACTACCACCACAGCTGCTAGACCATGGCACTAAGTGCCACCTCCAGCCTTGTCTTAAAAACCTCCAGAGACGGAGAATCCACCACTTCCCTGGACAGCCCATTCCAAAGGCGGATTACGCTCTCTGTAAAGAATTTCTTTCTAATATCTAACCTAAACCTCCCCTGGCACAGCTTGAGGCCATGGCCTCTTGTCTTACTGCTAGTTGCCTGGGAGAAGAGACCGACCCCCACCTGCCTACAACCTCCTCTCAGGTAGTTGTAGAGAGCGATGAGGTCTCCCCTGAGCCTTCTCTTCTCCAAGCTAAACAACCCCAGCTCCCTCAGCCTCTCCTCATAGGACTTGTGTTCAAGTCCCTTCACCAGCCTTGTTGCTCTTCTCTGGACCTGCTCCAGCACCTCAACATCTTTCCTGATCTGCAGGGCCCAGAACTGGACACAGTACTCCAAGTGAGGCCTCACCAGTGCTGAGTACAGGGGCAGAATCACTTCCCTGGTCCTGCTGGCCACACTGTTCCTGATGCAGGCCAGGATGCCATTGGCCTTCTTGGCCACCTGGGCACACTGCTGGCTCATGTTCAGCTTCCTGTCGATCCAAACACCTAGGTCTTTTTCTACTTGGCTGCTCTCCAGCCACTCTGCCCCAGCCTGTAGCGATGCAGGGGGTTGTTGTGGCCAAAGTGCAGGACCTGGCACTTGGCCTTGTTGAACCTCATCCCATTAATTAGTTACAGCATTGGTGGAGAAGGAAAGAGCGACTGACTGTGTCTACCTGGACTTGTGTGAACCATTTGATACTGCTCTGCACACCATCTTTGTCTCTAAAACAGAGACATGGATATGACAGATGGACCGCTCAGTGGACAAGGAATTGGCTGGAGCTGTGGTCAACACCTCAGTGTCTGGGTGGAGCCAATGACAAGTCATGTCCCCCAGGGATCTGTACTGGGACCAATATTATTTAACATTCTTGTTGGTTATACAGGCAGCGGAATTCAAGGCACCCTCAACAAGTTTGCTGATGACACAAAACCCTGTGAGGCAGTTGAGATGCTGGAGGGAAGGGAGGCCATCCAGAGAGACCATGATAGGCTGGAGAGGTGGGCTGTATGAACTTCATGAAGTTCAACAAGATCAAATGCTAGGTCAGGCACCTGTGCTGGGAATATCCCAAACATGGATATAGGCTGGGTGATGAGTCGATTGAGAAAATCCCTGCAGAGAAGAACTTGGGGGTATTGGTGGATGAAAAATATGAAAAACGTAATATGACCTAGTAATATGTTCTTGCAGCCTAAAAAGACAACTTTATCTTGTGTTGCATCAAAAGAAGCATGACCTGCCCCTCTGCCCCACTCTTGTAAGACCATACCTGGAGTACTCTGTTTAGCTCTGGGGACCCCAAAATAAAAAATGCATGGACCTACTCCAACGGGGCCATGAAGACAGTTTCTGGGATGTAGCACTTCCCCTGTGAGGACAAACTGACAAAGCATTTTTTAGCCTAGAGAAGAGTTGGTCCAGGAAAGAACTTACAGATGCCTTCCAGTACTTAAAGAGAGCCCACAGCAAAGCTAGAGAGGGAGTCTGTATCAGAGAGTGATGAGAAGTAATGCTTTTATACTGTAAGAGGATTAGATTTCAATAATTTATTAGGAAGAAATTCTTTACAATTAGGGTGATGAGACACTAGAAGTTCTGAATGCCCCATCACTTTAAATGTTCCAGTCCAGCTCCAATGGGGCTTTGAGCAACCTAATCTAGTGGAATGTGTCCCTGCTCACGGCAGGGGAGTTGGTAGTAAATAATTCCACTTCCAAACAAGTAATACTATGACTTTGCGATTTACCATTCAGGAGAATTTCTACCGGTCATGAAACACTTAAATGACATGATCTTGCCAAAGAGTATGGATTGAGTGCTCCAGAGGCATTTAGCAAACATTGCTTGTGTTTGCCCATATGAAATATTATTTTATGTGAAAAAAATGTATTTCAAGAATAATCAAAGTAATGGAATAAAATCAGTCAAATATCAGTCGAAAGTTATGTGGTGTTATACTGAAGAAGGTACAGATTAAAACATTATTTGTAGGTAAGGAACCTACCCAGTAATTTCTTAAGTTTCACAAATTTTACATCTGACATGAACCTCATGATGCTGTTTGTCAGAAAAAAAAAATCAATTTTTGTCAAAGAATTCATGAGGGCATATACAGAAATCTAAAAGTTTTAAACTGGGCTAGGTGGAATCACTCTACTGCAGTCATGGTTCAAAATGGATTGATTTCTGAGAAAACTGGTATCAAGTTCTCAAACAGATTTCCCTTATACATTAGACAGAAATCTAAATCGAGGGGAAGTTGTTAAGCAATATTGAATATTTCAAAACCTTACTTTATGGTTCCTATCCCACAGTCACAACTGTATTTTAAATTAGGTGCATGTGCTGCTTTTATAACGTCAAGGGGGATCTAGATACCTCAGAAACAGATCCAAAACAATCAAAATGCTAGAAAAACAGTTTTGGACCACAGGCTTCAGACACCGGCATTAAACTAGAGGTTGCCTAACAGTCTATAAAACATGCTTTCATACAAATGATGTCTTTATAATTTTGTATTATGCCATCACCAATATCTAGTGTCTAGATATGAAACCACATTATGACATGCAAATTCACTCTATGTATCAAATCAAAAGTTGATTTGTTACAAACACTGCTTAGTTCTTAAATAACGAGAAAAACGCATAAAGCCCTTAGCTAATTTTTTGTAAAAAATGCCACATCACTATAAGGAGTCTTGAAGTATTTATGAACAGAAAATAGGGATATTAAATAAGAACATATTACTTTCTACTGTGCTGTTAGTCTATTTGAATACACAGTGATAAATGTCCAGTACAGAAATGAAGCAGAAAGTTTTATAAGACTCTATATCATTCTTCTGGCCTGGCATTCCTGGCAGAAAAGTAGGAAATGAAATGTCATTACATTCCATGCATGAGAAGTACTTTAGGACCCTGGACCCCTGATTTATTATATTCTTTGGGGATCTTTATTTTCTTACTAATTTTTCCATTAGCAACTCAGCAGCTTTTGGAGAAACTTTCTTGTGTTATGGCTGTATTGATTGCTGCTTTATGTGAAAAATATCCTCTTTTCTGTTACCACTGTGTCCTGTAGTGCTCGGCAATGTTCAGCAAGTTGTATTTCATTTCTTTCTGCTTTATGTTCTGCCATATTTTACTCACACCTCATTCTCCTATTACATATCTAATATCTGTTTTTTCAATAACCTTGGAATTGTCAGTCTTTGTACCTCAGACACTCATAAAGTGAATTTAAAGAATTATTGGACTTACAATCTTGTGTTTCAAGGCATAATACCAGGGTCTGTTTCTTTAAAAATAGCTCAAATACAACTCCCTCAGCTTATTTAATGCCAAGGAATCTGGAAGATGGGATATCTGAGGATAAACTGGTTGGCGATGCTTGGTGGAAGTCAAGAAAAAAAAGAAAGCTACTGCTTTGAAAGGAAAGACAACCAAATAGTGAGCAAGGGAAAAAGCTAACATCTGACTGCAAAACAGCTAGAAATTTCCTAAAGGGGTGAGATCCTTGTTGGTGTGCTTCCTTTCCATTTGTCAGAGGTTTAGATGAGTCTGGGAAGAAACTTACTAGGAACAATGCCCTAGGCAATAGTGCAATTAGGAAAACTAAGAGCAGGCTGAGCATGCAACCTGCAATTACAAAAATCAAAAAACCATGAAGATTCAGAAAGGGCTTACTGAGGGGAAAGGTTTGGAGGAAAAGATTTGGCATCTATATAGAACACTCAGAATTCTTCACAGAAGTACAAGATATATTTGAACATTTACCTCAGGGCATAAACCATCAGGAGAAAATACCAAGCCTGTGGAGGTACTACTGAGCAGAACTAATGCATGATTCTCAGCATAAGAAAGACTAGCATGACCTTTTGAATTTTAACTGAGCTTTTCTTTTCAGTGAAAGGGAAAAGTTTTTAAATCAAACAAAATGACTGGAAAGTAAAATACACCTGAAGGATATATGTGAAATCACTGAAAAAGGCCACTATTAAAGATGAGGAGTTTAAAAGAAATGTTATGTGAGGGTACAGGTTATTATATGATGTCCAGGTGCCTTAGTTAGATGTCAGTTAGTTCTCAGTTAGATCAGAAGATGTCAGTTAGATCTCAGTTAGTTGTCAGAAGTTTGATGTCACTTGGTCCATATTGCTGATACTGTAGGATTAGTGGGATTATTTTAAAAAATAAATGAAAATTCTGTGCATATAATATTCTGTTTCAAAAGATGGAGAATTTTCAAAAGCTTAATGTTTTTTTCCAACTTCTAGACAGAAGAAGTGAAGACAGTAAAGAGCTTCTTTCTCTTAGACACAGTCAGAATGTCAAGTTTTTACTTAACCTAGACCCAGATGACCATTTGACAGAATGTTTTAACATAAATGAACTTAAAACCCAAAAACCCCAGACTCTATTGTATGTGGTCTCAAGATCAATGCTATGTGCCAGGAATCCACATATACTCACAAGGATATCTTTTTGCCACAATTTAAAAAGGATGTGAAGGTATCAAATACATCCAGAAGAGTGCAACAAAAATGGTGAGTTGGAAGGCATTTCTATAAGTAGTAGTTGAGAACACAGCGCTTGTCTAGTCGCAGTACACTTGTTAGGATTTGCAACAATCTTTTAATTCAGGGTAGGAGTGAGCTCAGATACAGAATCTCATTTGACACTCACTGCAGATTTTTTTAAACTGAGGATTTTTCCAAACTTTCCATTTACTTTGCATCCATTAAGGTGGTCATACATGATCTTTAAAGAATTAAGTATGCTTTACTCTTTCTTTAGTAAAAGACATAAGATGCAGGATGAAGCATCAAGCCATTACCCCTCCACTGTCCAGCTGCAGATGATGCCTTAAATGCCTACTTGGAAACAGAGACTAGTCAGGAATAAGGGAATAAAGGAGGTATTTATTTGAAAGGCCTTCAGAGGTACACTTTGGGGTCCAGAGCGTCCTGCCTCAGTGGATCCCAGGATGGACAGCAGGTCACAAGTTCTTCACACCTTTATAGGTTTGGTCCATTTGCATATCAGCATAAATTCGCCAATTAAAACTGTAGCAAATGATATAATTTCCCTGAGCTTTTCCCCCCTCCTCGAGACGATGGTTTACCCTTTTGGGGTTTAGGATGGTCTGGGTGTCCTTGGAGAGCAAGCTGGAGAGGCTTTGTTATGTCTGTCTTAGCATAAGAGAACAGCATTTAAGAAGCTACAGGAAACTTCAGAGTTACACTAGCAGTACAGGGTTTGAAAAATATAAAAGTTAAAACCTAAGGCATCACTGAGGGGAGTGATAGAAAGGCTTTGGTGGGTGCCCAGCATTCAGCCAGCATCAAGCCAATACACTTAGGTTTGGCCCAGAAGAGTAGTGCATAGTGCTTTACTCAGTTTTTGTGGCTAGGCTTGCATGGGATGGAGGTATGGTTAAAGGCAGCCTGTGTCTGAGGGAGTTGTGTGTCCAAAATGAATAAATTTCAGACTTCTACTGAGTTTAGGTATCTGCTGGACCTTTCAGTTTTGGCTTTTAAGCCTTTCTTGCTGTAGGATCTGCATCTGGTTCACTTGGTTATTGTGCTGTCTTGTCAAGATTTTTCTTCATCTTGATAGAGTCTTTAGAAAAAGACACTGATACAACTGAATTCAGAATATTTTTGGCAAAATCCCTCACTGTATGACTTTAGGGAAACCCTGCAGTCATGAGATAAAAGTGAAGCTAAATAGTTTTTTCAAAAGTAGAAAATGAAGAGTATAGTTAAATAATCTTATTTTTCTCTGGATGTGGCTCATAATGAGATTTTTGCTTAGGAAACTTTATTTAGATCTCGGAATCTTTCAGTTTCTTTCTTCTGTAGTATGGCATATAAAACCCAGCATTTTTATTGCTCCTAAATCACAAAGCCTAGAATTGCTAGATCTAGGTGGAAGGCATGACCCAAGGTGAGAAGAAGCAAATTTCAGTATTCCTAGCCCTGGGACAGAACAACCAGAAACCCAAGAAACAATTTCTTTAGAAACTTAATTTGTATTTATTAGGTTTCATGACAAAACTTGAAAATAGTTCTAGTACAGAGAAATTGTACTTTTGTCAGATTGGCAGTTATAGAACTGCTTTTGCTGCAACTACATTGAAATTAAGAGCTTGTTTTTCTCCTAATACATTAAAAGTGGTGGGAGATACTGTGTGTTAAGCAAGATACATTATGCAGAAAAAAACTGGCTGAGAAGCAAAAACATCTCATCTTTCACCTATCAGTGAAAATATGTAGTATATTTCTGTTGAATGCCAATTTTTTTTTTTAATTTTCAGACCCTTCAAATTTTTCTTTTTGCACAACTTTGTTTGACAAGAAAATAACAAAGTAATTTTGTGCCTTTCAGCACAGTCCTTGTGACCCGTAGTGATGTGATCGTTTACTGAACACCCCATCGCATAGCAGAGGTCACAACGTGCTTCTGTCTGTGCACATTTGTCACCTCATGAACAGAGCTCTGCCTGCCTATTTATTTAGGCAAAAGTTATTGGACATCTTGGCTCAGAATGAGACTACAAAACAAAAGACACAGGAGAAGATGTTAAGAAACTGTTTTTCTTCCCATATTATTTTTTTTAAAAAAAGTAGTTGAGTGGAAGTTAAGAGACCTACATCCTGGAAATTATTTTTCTTCATTTCTAGTTCCGTAATTTCATGTTTAAATATAGCATTCTTTCTATGTTAGACAGATATGCATACTTCTGTTCACCTTCACATGAAAATATATCTGCATTCTGAAACATATGCTCTTTTTTAATTTGCAAATATCTTTTCAGCTATGTCACAGGCTGTCTACCCAGCTATATGGCTGCACTGTTACAATGTTTGTTCCACCAGAAAATGTTAATTTTTTCTTTTTTTTTTCTTTTATTTCCTCTTATTTTTACAATGGAAAACACCTGCTGAAATTTTGTGCTGAAGAAAAAGACATGAACTTGCAGAAAAAAACCAAAAGCACAGTTTTCTGTCTCTTTTGACCTCCATAAACATGAGATGCATTACAGCTGAAGCCTGGAAAAGTCATCGTAAGTTTCGTAATAAATGCAGTACAAGTGTGCAGCCTGCAGGCAACTCATACGAAGGTGAATTGATGTCAGAAAATGATTGCATAAAGGGGAATGAATCTCTAGTTATTGAAATAAATTCATCCACTGGTGAATGGCTAGTCCAGGTTTATACAAGGATAAGAAATATGTGTATGGGATGGAAAAGGGAGGAGAACTGAATGAGAAACAAAGATAAAAATGAAAAAATTACCTAAATCTGTAATTCATTGAAAAGCAAAATTTTTTATTTTGATCAGTCTTTTCTCTTTCCTCTTCCTACCCCCATTCCAGTCAGTGAATAAAAAATACTGA
Source organism: Vireo altiloquus (assembly GCA_013396875.1). Taxonomy (NCBI): domain Eukaryota; kingdom Metazoa; phylum Chordata; class Aves; order Passeriformes; family Vireonidae; genus Vireo; species Vireo altiloquus. The sequence continues at coordinate 2,407,601 of VZRF01014343.1, read as the reverse complement.
CATGCTTGATAAAAAGTGCAAGTGAATATGTCCTGACAGATGTAGTCATGGTGAATGATATGTCAAGTTGCTTGTAAGAACATAACCTTTCAATGTTGACATTTTCTCCTGGTTACAGTCACTTCATTCAGACACTTACAGCTGTGCTTACCCCATGGTTTGGGGCCCATTAGGATAATGTGAGTACATAATTTTCAGCTATAACATGATGCTATTGATATTCACAGTTCTACAGTCTTCCTACTTTCCTCTCCTTCATCTTCTTCAACCTTTTCAAATTATTTAATTACTGGAAAGCTTCTAAAGCTATCTTTAAGTAAAGAATATATTTAAAGATTTTAAATAAATCAGGGTAATTAAAAAAAAAATCTCCCTCCATCTGACCCGCATTCAATTACAAGAAGCTACAGCTTTAACCATGGTATCTCTGCAAGATGCATCATGAGACTTTTGCTTACATGCTCCACTGTTATGGCTTGTGGCAATTTGCTTTGTTTTCTAATTTTCTGTTGCTTTTATCAACTAAAACACTATCTGCTCATGACAGTTTTTCCCAATTACAAAGGTTCCCTGGGAAAGACAGAGGGCTAGAAAACAAAAATGTGCATTAGCAGCCAATGAATGAACCAGGAAATCAATGGGCCATCAGAGAGCCACAAGCAAAAAGGAAATTTTTTGAGCTCATAAGGATGCTTCTCTCTGGAATTTGTACCTCACTCCTGTGCAAATTAATTTCAACTTAATGACCCTCAGAGATGCTGGAAGACTTCTCTGTTTGATGAGTTTGTCCTTTGAGAGACATTAGAAAAAAAGAGAGAAACAGTTACCCTGAGGTCGTTCAGCATTTGGCAAGGTTTGCATTGACTTTCTAACTCCTGCTTGTTTGAATGAAGTGAAGCTACAACTTTTCTCCTAGTCCTGTAGAAGGGTGAGATGATAGGACAGAAGAAACAAAATAAACCCCATGGGATTCTTTCATTTGGTTGATGCAAACAATCACACTTTCTTTAACATTTGACCTAAGTCTTTTCCATATGACTTGAATAATGTGTCATGTGATTTGTATGGGTCTAATAAGGATATCATTGGCTAAGCAGAATTAGAGTGTAGGCTGCATGATTTGACTCCAGATTTCTATCTTGAACATCTATGTATTTATCTAAATAAAAGCACAGCAGGCATCTTCTTACACTTTTGTGTAATGGCAATCCTTCGTATGTGACAGTACTACTTTCCAGTTATTCTGTATTTACACCCATGACATCATCATAAAACAGCCAGAACACCTCCATCACCTGTTCCTAAATGCAAAACTGTATCCCTGTATTCCTTCTACACAGGTGTGATTTTGAAGGTACTGCAAGCACGGCAATTAGTGAACCTCAGCTAGGATAGAGCCTTTGACTGGAATAAAACAAGCTGCATGAAATCCATAAATACTTCTAATTTTGATGTGTTTAATAATAAAGTTGGCTATGAGGCATGAACACACAAATTCCTTGTGTATGGAAAACAAGAGCATGAAATGATTTCACAGGATAAAGTATAAGGCATAGGTGCTCTTTACTGTAAAATAAGTGGTAGGACCTACTCAGGTGGCATTGTTGGCAAAAAGTGAAAAACATTCTTTTTATGAGAAAGGAAGCACTGATCTAGGAATGTCTTTCAACATTATAGTTGGGGTGAAGCCAGAGGAAGTAAATTTTGCTAATGGAGCGTGTGTCCTTGAATGCCACAGCGCATTTAGGTAGGCCTATTGTCATTTTTTCTGGACTGCGCATGAATCTTTTGAATGGCCTCAAATTGGAGAAGAAAGTGAAGGTTGTTTAATTAAACAAACCTTTTTTTTAGAAGAGGTTTTTAATTTTTAAATATTTTTTTTAATTTAGAGGTTTTGGAGTTTGCAAGTTTTGGGTTTTCTTTAAATTATTTTTACTACTGTTCAATTAAATCTGTTTCTTTTTACCCCATCCTTAATACTGAGACACTGTTTAAAACATTCCCAGGTCAGCCTGTCATCAAGAATGCAATATCTAACATTTCCAAGGCCATTTTCAAGGCCCTAGAGCACCAACAGCCTTGACTGTTCATTTCCAGTTTCCCCGGGGCCCCTGCCAGCCTACCTGCATCGCAGGACCATCACCAGTGCCATCAGCCACTCCCACAGCCCTGCCCTGCCCAGCCACGATCCTGCTGAACCTGACCTACCCACAGGCCCACATCCAGATGGATCTTGGTCTATCCCTGTCCCCAGGAAGAAGCCTGATGTCCCCAGGAAGAAGCCTGATGTCCCCCTGCTCGGGGACTGGCAGATGGGGCAGGACCTCGATGCCAGGCTCTGACCTGATGGAACCCCAGGGGTCCTCCAGCCACTCCTGACCCTGACCTACAGGGACCTGTGTGTCCCTCTCAGCATCCAGACAGACACTGCTGGGACTTTATAGCTCCAGGAAACTAGTTAAACCAGAATCTGGTATAACTTTGAGACTGTCCTTTTTGTAGGAAAAGTGATGTGCAGTGTATAGAATTCTATCATGAAAATCTTGACTCAGAAATTCTGATGTTCGTTGCCCTATCTGAAGTCTTACCTCACTTTGACCTTTCACAAGTCCCTTCTTATTTTTTAAATTCTCAGTTCTATTATTCAGTCAGACAAGTTTTATATTACACATATGAAGAAACCTGATTCCTTTACTTTCGAATTAACTCTGTCCAAACGGTCCCTATCACATATTTGTCAAATCTGTCCTTAAGAATCTCCTGTAATGGAAATGTGTTTGGCTTTTTTTCCCTGTGGACACCAAGAATAAATTATTCCCTTCTTCTTTGCAGCAACAACCCTTTTTCATACAAAGAATATGCTCTCAGTCTCCTGCAGACTAAACAGTGCTCATTCCTACAGTCATTATTTGTAGGTCATATTTCCTGTACTTCTGCACATTTTTGTTACATGCTCTCTGGTTTACGACCAAAGTGGAACTTTATTTTTTCCTTTCAGTCTTACAAGCAGCACTCCTCTTTATACATCTCAGCACTTGTTCCCCTTTCTGCTGCACTTTGACAACTGAATTATGCTCAGATTAGAAACTGTCAAAGACACACTGAAGAACCCTGATCAAAACTGTCTGTCGTTATGATGGTTAACCTCTGATTTAGTCAGTGTGTACAGTTTTCTAGCAAGCTTTGCTCCTACTCTACCTTTTTGTTTTTGCTTTGTGCCATGTGTCCTAAGTGTTATTGTAAGGTCATCTGAGCCCAAGCCAAAGTTAGAAAGAGAGTGAGTTATCCTCCTTGAAACCCAATTTTTGCTTTTCCAAATTACATTTCTCCAAAGTGATTTGTTCTTAACACTATCTTTGATTTTTCCAAAAGCTATAGATAGATCTGTTGGTGTACACTTCTGGGAACTAAGATTGGTCTACATAATCAGGAAGCTTGTTCCCTCTTTCTGTCTCTGTCTGTGTTTTTCTCTGTCTGTCTCTGTCTTTCTGTCTCTCTGTTCTTCCTCTTCTGTTTTGGAAATCCAACTGTCCTTCAAGAGTTCTCAAAGTTAATAGCAAATAGTTGACATTCCTTTGAAAAAATGCTTACTTTTTCTGGGTGAATTTCATTATATTTAGGAGTTAAGTTACTAGTGTATGTACACTAGTGTTAAAAATGGGGATTGGGGAATGCCTCCACGACTCATTTGAATATTTTGCGTAACTCTTGAATAATCTTGAGTCTTAGCACAAGTTGGGAACTAAGGTGAGATTTACAACCTTGGAAAGGTTTTCCTTCTTCAGTGAGCACATAGGAGGCGTGGGAAACTTGAAGTCTCTGGATTCACAATGCAGTGGGAACCAGCAAGGGGAACATCTGAGAGGAATGGTACTGCTCATCAGCCAGCTTGCCTCTGGGATGCAATCTCACAGTTAGCTTCAGTCCTTTCAAACCATACTGATGCAGAAAGAGATGATTCAGCCCTGCCCGGTGTTTCTTTTGGGAGCAAGGGCAAGAAATGTTGAATGAAGCCCTCTCTTCTTCTCCTTTCCTACTGGGCACTGGTAAGATAGACAGCTGCATGCTATCACACCTGGATACATTAATGCTCACGTATTAACTCAGCAGTGTGAGGATGGCTGACATGCTCACTTCTACAGAAAGCTTTCTGAAGATGAAATGCTATTAGCTGCCAGAGAAGAAGGTCATGACTTAGTTGTCACATGAAATATCAGAGAATGCCCACTTAGTTAACACATATGCTCTTCAGATTTAATTTGTTTTGTGTTTAATCTATTAAATCATGTACATGGTGAGGTGTGCATTTGAAAGGTGATGAAACCTATGTCTGGTATGGACTTGTAGCAAGAAAAAGCAGAGATAAATTATTAATTTCTTTCTATATGTATCAGAATACATGTTAGCACCAGAATATGTGCTGTAAAGCCCAAAATATTTCTCCTTTTTGAAATGGAAGTACCAGTATATGTATGTGTGCCACTCAGCTGGAAAGTACACTTGCAGAAAAGGACAAGGGAGTCCTGCTGGATAGGAAACAAGTTGAAAACAAACCAGCATTTTATGCTTATGGCAAAGCAGGCCAGTGGTATCCAGGGCTGGATCAGGCAAAGGATGGCCAGCAGGTCAGGGGAGATGCTCCTCCCTCTCAGGGGTTACTCAGCACTGGTGAGGCCACACCTGCAGTCCTGTGTCCAGTTCTGGGCACCCCAGTACAGAGAAGTATGACCTCAATGGAAAGAGTCCAGTGAAGGGCCACAAAGATGACAAACCCTTCCTGTGAGAGGAGTCTGGAAGACCTGTGACTATTTAAATTACAGAGAAAAAGCTGAGGGGGGATTTTCTCAATATACAGTAGTACCTGGAGGAAGAATATAAAGAAGGCAGAGTGAGGTTCTTCTCAGTGGTTCCCAGTGGCAGGACAAGAGACAATGGACACAGAACAAAATGCAAGTGGTTTCATCTGAACAGTAGAAAACAACGTTTTACTCTGAGAGTGATTTAGGCACAGATTGCCTAAATAGGTTGTAGAGTTTCCATCTGTGATATATTTTCTTGTATGTACCAATATGAAGAAAACAAAAATCCTGAAACTACAGGAATAGTTTGTGAAGAGTAAGTTGCTCTATAGTGACTCAGTGACTAATTGAGTTCTTGGGCTTCTGCTGTTGAAAGTTAGCTTTCATTAAAGAGACCCTAATATTTCATGCCCAGCTTTCAAAATATCTCTGCTCAATTTCCATTTATTTGAATAAATTATAGCAAGTACTCAAATGCCATCTCAAATACTTGGCTAGGTTTAGTTGGAAACACAGATTCACAAATATGTCAGGTGTTCATTGATCAAAACACGAATGGATAGTGGGATGCAGCTTGGGAGAAGTGATGATGAGGTTTTTTCACTACTGTCTAGAGTTCTGCTATCTGCTGTGCTGTTGGCAAGGTAAGTCCACTAGATGGCATGCTGCGCTTCAAAATAGACAAATTTACACTGTTATATAACAACATTTTAGTAACTTTTATGATAAATACCCTACATTTTAAAGACTTAGAGCAGCAGAAAGCGAATAGAAACATATACTATAACCAGCCGTTAATGAATCAGATGCAGAAACCATGGAGCTGTCACTATTGCTTAAATTTGCACAGATAATAGAGATGCAGAATGGTAACTGTACCACTTTAGTACAGAGAAAGCATCACTGCATTCAGTAAGGTAGGAATTATACCAATCTGATGCTGCAGTAATTCTAAAAATTTCTTAGTAGAGTTCTTACACTGGCTGGTTTAGACTTCATTAATTTATCATTGAGTAAAAATTGCATCTAAAAAACAACAAACATGAATCCTTCTAATCAAGCTACATTGAAAATGCATTCATTACTGTAACTCTGAAGTCCTCAAATTATGTCCCACTATTTTTTATTCTGATACAAAATTAAGAGCTAGTAAATTGTTTTTAAGCAGTTAGTAAAATCAAGATGAAAATTTGCTTTCCTAGTATATCTAAATGCAAAAATTTGTTTTCTTATAACTTTGAAGCCAAAATTGCTACTCTTTAATAGTTTACCATTTAAATCATGTAGTAAATAATTTCTGTAAAATATCTAAGATTATTCCTGAGTTGTTACTCTGCAGTTAGGTTCAGTATGCTTTACAGATAACAGCCAGGGATAATGGAAGTCTTCATTTGATCAGGACCACTTGTACTGGGAGGATTCTTCGACACAGTGGGGAAATAACTGAATAAATTACAACACAGAGTGAGGAGGGCAAGGAGAACGCAAACCCTTGAGGTACAAAGACCAGGATCATGAAAGGCAGAAGAGGCATGATAGAGGAAAATGTAACAACTCAGGAAGAAAGAAAAAGGAGGAGAAGAATATTTAAAGGATATATAAAAATGGAAATGAAGATTTATATGGAACTTGAAAGTAGGACGCCTAAGGAATGAAAAATTAAAATTTAATTTAGAAGCCAAAAAGCACCTTTCATAAACAGCTTAGCTTGAGATAGAGCTATACCTTCTTCAAGGTTCCTCCCTAGATTGTCATCTCAGAGAGGGAGCTTATAACTAATTCTGACATTCTTAAAAACCACACCTTTACTTTTGCATTTCCTTTTTTTTATTTTTATTATGGTACTACATGTATCAACACATTTTAAATCAATTTCACTCATTGAAAGGGTAAATTCAAATGAAAGAAAAAATATCTAACATACCAGGTCTTCTCTATTTAGAGGATATTCTTTAAATGAGACTCTGTTTTGAAGAGTATCTTTTTTAAAAAAATCAGCATATCATAGCTCTCCCTACTCACCTCCAAAAAATACTCCACTACTGAACACATGGATTTCTGCATGAAGTATAGTTGGTATTCTGGAACAAAACCAACAATATCCAGTCTTGAAAATGCAATCATAACTTGAGTCATCTTTGGATGTTTTTTCCTTCCTCTGTACTGCCACAGTCAGAAATGGGTACTTGAAACTTTGATTAAACCATGGTGTCATTTTTTATTTCCACTGGTTTCAATAACTTTACACAGATTTTATTGAAACCAACCTTTATAGTAGTTTGATTTTGAAGGTGAGAATTATATGATTATAATTCTATACCAGATCTAGGCAAAAGTAACTAGACTTCAAAATTATTGGTAAATATATAGAAGTCATCCTTAAGCTTGTGTAGATAAAAATATAGATTCTGAAAGATACTCAGATGAGCTGTCTGAAATATGAATTACTTGATACTGCATATACTTTACATATGTAGAATTGTTTTTCTTCTGATCATACCTTTTGCGATTTATGATAAATAATTAGTGGAAATATCTTGTTTCGAAATAAAAAACCCCCACTTCTTTCTGCACAGCCAGCTAGATACTCAAACACAGGTAATCCTGAACATGAGTTTTAATTTTACCATAAATAACACCACAATATCTTGATGTTTGCAATACTTGTATTTTGGTTGTTGTTTTTGTGAGGAGTTGCTGAGTTCAGTAGCTTGATGGAGGCACTGCTGTAGCTCCCCCTTCCTAGGTCCAGCTTGAAGTGTAGCTGATCATACCTTCCCAACAAACACACATGCAAACGCACCTATAGATTAACAAAATCATAGAATCATAAAATATCCTGAGTTGGAAGGGACCCACATGAATCATCAAATTCTAAGCCCTGGTACTGCACAGGACACCCCCAAGAGTCACACCATATAGAAAGCATATATGCATATTCACACACCTGGCCAGAGGATCAACACAGACAGGAGACATGGCCCTCACACAAACATGAATGTCCTCCAGGAATTACCCCAACGTTCTCATCATCTTTGTCTCTCTGGCTGATCCAGGCAAAGGCCAGCAACTTGCCTCAGACCCCCAGCCTACCATGTAGCTGGCACTTGGATACTCTAGTTTTCACTTACCTCGTACACAGACATGTTTATACACACACATGTGTGCAAACAGATTTCCCAATTGACCCCACCAGATCTCACTGTCTCTGCAGAGCAGTTAGAAAATACACACAGAGTTTAATGAGGAACAGGGCACAGTGGCACAGTGCACGGATCAGGTGCAAGACACAGCCTTACAAGCACACTGATCAGCATCTGTCAGCATGACTGACCCCACTTATTGTATTATTCCTCTATTTTCCTATGCTTATTCTCTCCAAACCGACTGGATCCCTCCCTTTCCCTCCATTATTCTTTCCCCTAACACTCCATACTAAGCCTCATGAAATTCAAAGATGCTGGTCCCTTGCACCCCAACATCAGCCCTGCAGCACTAGGCAGTAATACCACCCAGTCTACAGGGCCATCAGGAGAGCTGCTCCTGCTGTCTCACAGCGATAAGTTTTGTTCCCAGAACATGAGGCTGAGGCTCTCCTGGAACATCTGGGAGCAGAGCCAGGGCTCTTTCATTGCCTCTTTCATTAGAATATTGCTATTTTTCTTCTGTGATCCTTGTTGTTTGTGGGTTCTTCTTGAACCTTTAATCATTTAGCCTAAAAGCCTTCTTTCAAGGAAGTAATAAAAATATATTAAGAGTGTTTAGAAGCAAATATCCTGTTTTCAGCCCATGTGGAATAGTGTGCACTGAATGCATGTGTGGGGAAAAAAACATGAAACCACGAAAATTTATATATTTTAAAATCTCTGCTCTTCTATTCAAGTCTTTTGAAATCTGTATTCATTCAGCATTCCAGCCAAAATAGATTTTTATTGCAAACACTGACTACAATCTCTTTCAACTATTTCTTAGGTAATAAAATTGTCTACATTCGATTGATAGTAATGGATTCTAATTTAACCATTTAAAAGTAAACCTGAATTTTCTTTAGACTGCTTTATGGAGTCCAGTAAACTTAGCAAGCTCCATCTTTTTATATGCACCATAGTCTCCAGAGTATTCTAGACTTTATGAGATCAGCAGACCTTAAATGTTCACCATCTCCTAGCATTTTATTACACTGAGTCCATTTCCTAAGATGATTTCTCCATTTGCCACCGATCCTGTTGTTCATTGAACAGTAAAGAAGTAGTCTTATTGCACCTTGAAGTGCATAAATGCTGCTTTAGTGATCGCAGAATGGATATCCTTGGTTGAATTGCCAAGGAAATTGAAATTCCACCGGTCAACAGGTCTTTTTCTTAAACCAAGGGCTTTCTTGCTCCTCTGGAATTGTTTTTCACCTTGATCATGGCACTCTGTGCATCTTTCCTCTGAATATCCTGTATATGCTTCTATATTTCATGTTTTCCTATTTAGGATTTTCTGCTGTTGTTTCCTAAACTCTGCTCTTCTTCCTGCATATGTTTGCTCTAAGATTATGACTTGCATAACATTTAACACACTGCATGTAGAAACTAGCCTTTTGTCAGATTGCACAGTTATGCTGAATGCTTTAATCTATTTTAAGGTATCTGTGATGTCAAATGCTTCCTAGTTATTGTTTTTAATACGGTTAAAGAAAGAAAAAAGAAAAAAAGAGAGTTACACAATTAAAAAAAAAATTCATTTTACAGTCCTAGGTCTATTCTTCAAAGACAGAAAAATGGTGAGCACATGAAGTGATTTTCAGGACCCTGTACACCTTTTTCTGACTTATTCTTTTGACAAATAAGTGTGAAGCCAAAGAGCAGAAATTGCTACTCTAAAATGTTGGAAAGAAACATGTTAATTATGAAAAGATAATGTTAGATAAATTTCAGGTAATTTTAAATCTGTACTTGAGTTTCTCAAAATTTGGATATTTTAAAGAATAAGTCTATAAGATTTAGCTTTCTTTGCAAGGGAAAATAAAAGAAAGAAGGTAGAGGCAACCTCATAGATCAGAGTATTTAAAGCAAACTGAAATTTTCTACCCATGGTTAAAGTTGAGTTTTGACTTAAAAATGAACCATCAAAACAGTGTATTTCATGGCTAACATTTTTATTTCTAGTCAGGAAAAAGCTGTCTCATGTCTCTTCCAAATACAGAAAAAAACTTTCGCTATACAAATGCCACTTTCTTTACAGACCTTCAAAGGCATCTGACTCTCTCCATATATTCCACTGGGAATTTTATGAAGCTTGTTCTCTCACATCAAAATTTTGGCATAACAGCTTTCTAGGTTCAGCAGAATGGAGCACAGCTGACCCTGGTTGTAAGACTGGTGACAGTCTTAAAACTGTCCTTTCTCCAGTATTCTAACAATTACACCTTCTAAAAGCCCCAGGGAAAAGAGTGAATTTATTTTCTGCTATATAAAATAGTTTTTTTTTTTAATTGAAGGAGAACAATTTGAATAAATATGGTGTGGTTCAGTTAATAAATTTTTAAATTATCAGCTTTCTCCAGTTGAATTATTGCCCATCAATATTCTTACCTTTCTTCTGCATAGAATTATTTGAATCCTTGAAAGTATTCTCAGATGAAATAGAAGGTTGTTTTGATTTTTTTTCACAGAATTTTTACTTAGCTTCCCACCTATTAAGGACATGTTAGCTTTTTTTAGAATCACAGAATCATTGGAGATCACCTAGTCCAGCATGCTTGTTCAGACCACGATTATCTAGTACAGGTTGCTTGGCATCTGTTTCTGATTATCTCCAAGGAGGAATGCTCCATGTCTTTGAGCAGTCTTTTCCATCATTTCATCATCACCAGAATGTAAAAATATTTTTTTTACATTTCAGTAGAATTTTTGTCCTTTGCCTCTTTTTCTGTCCCATCGGGTCCCATGAAGTTGTGTACACCCAACTTGTTTAAGTGTTTGCTATCTTAATCCTTCTATGATGAGGTTAAGTCTTTCTTAATTCAGAGTTCCCTATGGGTCTCAGGGGCCTGGGATTCCTGAAGGCTGATATCAGGTGTGACGACTCTCCCAGTTTCCTGAGGAAGACCTCATTTTCTTCCTCCTGATCAGGCAATCTACAGTAGACACCCACTGCAACACTGCCACCATTGGTCTCCTCTGTCATCCTGACCCATAAATGCTGAGCTAGTTCAGCATCAGCCTCAAGGCATCCACCCATGCAGTTCTACTACTCTTTCTCTCTGCCTGCCCTCATCCAAGGACTCAAGATTTAGATTCCTCATCTGGTGACGAAAGTAACTGAGTGGCACCTTTTGTTGTGGCTCCAAGTGCTTTCTTCATATGCATCTCACAATAACTTATTATAAAACAGCATTATGATTTCCTGTTTTTTTTTAACCTAAATTATCTTTAAAGCGCAATTATTCAATACAAACAGTTTTAATGAAACATGACTTTTTAAACATCTTTTGTTTCTGCTGTTGGACTAGAAGTGGTCTATGCTTTTCATTTGATTACTAAGAAGGAGAGAGAAAGGACAAATGTCATTCAGTTAGCTTAAGAGAGAACACAAATTCATGAAGACTACTTATCAGTGTTTCCCCACAATTAATGAAAGAATTAATAAATAAATAAAAATCCTAGCAAAGGACATCTTAGGATGAAACCACCTTCCTTTTTGTGTATGTTCACACAAGTAACATACTTCCTATTATTGTCTGTCTGTGATGAATTGCAGTCCTGCCTCTTTCCACTCCTCATGTTTTATTGAGCCAAAACTTCCAGCTGTGAAAAAAATAGAGTAGCAAACAGGATGCATTGTTTTCTGCCGGTATCTCCCACTCTTTTACTACAGCAAGAGTTCATTCTCAAGCAAGATAATAAAACTTAAGAGGCTCTCTCACTTGACTTATCGGTCTTTTAACCAGGTGGAAATATATTACAGATTAATCAGTTCAGGAAGACAATCTGTTTTATTTTGACAACTACTTCCCTGACTCTAAATTAGCTGAGGTTCATCTGGAAACTTGTGTATCATTTGCTTGCAGAGACAATATTGGAGGGCCATGCCAAAGGCAGCATATCTTCATATTTTTTTTCTGCCTATGAAATACATCATTTTTCCTACTGTTCATATGTTTTTTGAGAAAACGATAGTTGAAATGGCTCCAAAGCATGATAGGGAGTGCCATCATTCAACAGCGTGGAGAGTGATATCCTAGATATATATACCTGCCTTTCCTAAACCCATATTAGCTGGCCCTGATCACCTGGTTTTCCTGGGTCTGATGGAACTCAGGATGATCTACTCGATGACCTTTCCTGATACTAAGGTCAGGCTGACAGGCCTGTAGTTCTCCAGATCCTTCTTCCAGCCTTCTTGTAGACAGACATCTCATTTTCCAACTTCCAGTCAGCTGGGACCTGCCCAGCTAGCCAGAACTGCTGGTAAATGATGGAAAGTAGTTCAGTGAGCAGTTCAGCTGGTAACCACATAGTCTTATGTGAGGGTGGTAATCCCATAGACTTGTGTGTCTAAAGAGTGTGGCAGGTTTCTAACAATTCCCCCTTGGATTGTGGGAGCTTCACTCAGCTCCCTCTTCCTGTCTTACAATTCAGTTGTTCTCTAAACAACCGGTCTGTTAAAAACAGAGGCAAAGAAAGCATTAGCATCAGCATTTTCCTCATCCTTTGGCAGTATGTTTCTCCCACACATCCAATGAAGGATTGAGATTTTACTCAGTTCTCCTTTAGTTGCTTATGCATTTATAGAAATATTTTTTGTTGTCTTTTACAGCAATAATCAGATCTAGTTCTCATCCATATTGTGCAAAGTCCTTTTGCACCACAGCAGTTTTCATTCTCAAGGTCAGCAAAGGCTTCAGAGAAAGCCTGGAATATCTCACAGTTCTGCTCTAATGCTGCTAACACATCACAGTATCATCTACAATTTGATTTAGAGATTGGTTAAAACTAGAAACACAGAAATCTCCAAATAGTAGCAGTTTTTCTTGATGAACATGGATCATATTCAATAACATAAGATATATAAAGATATGGAGATACTGTGTGTTTAACTGTCTTCCTTATTAGCTGTCCTTTCTTGATGAAGATGAAGGGTTATTCATCAGTGAGAAACAAAATCATCCATGTAACTTTTTGGAAACAATCCTGGAAGTTAGCTATTGCTAGAAACATTAGTAGGCTTCCTCTGACAAAGAGCCAGTTAGGGTGATTTGAAACAAGCAAGAGCCTATAAAAACTAAAACCCAAGACTGAAGTTATTGAACATTGTGAGTGAAAAGGTTGCTGTTATGAATGGATGATGTAGGTTTAAATCAGCTGCACTCTTTTGCCCAGGCCTCTGGCAGGAGACAGTAGCTGCATTGAGGTGTCCAGTGCCCTAAGATCAACTCTTATTCACAAGTTTTTTAATAATGGCTGATTTGATCTATTATAAAATGTATTATTTATTAATAGACACAAACAGACATAAGTCTTAAACAGACTATTACTGCACAGGGATAAGAAAAAAAGGCAATACTAATATTATACACGAGGAGTTAAAGGTATCATTAAATTTACAGCTAGCTAAGAAATATAATTTATTATAAAATGTTTCTTACCATTCAATCTTGATGGAGTACACATTGAAAAATCCTCTCTCTCAATCCCTGGGGAAAGGGCCCTGGAGTTGGTCCAAGGCTCCAGGGAGAAATCTTCTCACACCTTTCTGAGGAGAGTATAACAGACTTCTGCCTCTGCGATAATTGTGTGCCTTTCATAGGCATAAGAACTGTGTCTTTTGGTCAAGAATATTTCTTTCATCTCTTCCCACATTTGCTTTCCAGACTAAGATATTGATTGGTGATATGGTGGTGATATGCATATGCACCAACCACCTGTGGTAGAGAGGGGGTAGACATGTCCTGCCACAGTTGCTCAGACTCATTCAGCATGCAGCTTTTTGTTAATTCATGCATGCATCATTTGCTGGTTTTTAATTTTTTTTTTTTTTTGGTGGGGGGGAGGGTAGAAGGAAGTATCTTTAAAATAATGTAGATGTGGCCTAAGGAATTACATCACACTAAACATTGAATTTTTTCAGATCAATCTGTTTTTCCTATCTCGGATGATGTCCTAGTAACATTTACTGTCCTGTGGGATCTTTAAACAAAGACATAAACCCAACAAACTAAAGCAAAACAAACCCATGTGGCTTACGTTAAATCTTTTAGAGAGGAAATATGTTTTAGTTTCAGAGCACCACTTGTCATCTAATACCCTCAGATTTTTCTGGTGCATAAAATTGCTAGATAAATACATGGAAGTTCCAATCTCCTTTCTATTCTCAGAAGTCAGTTGCTTAGCTTTCAATTTCCAGTCTGATTTAGAAACACTCTTGGAAAATTTTGTCTATGCACAAATGGGATTAGATTCCTTTAAGACAGAGATTTTTACACTTGCATCCAGAACCAGGTTCCTTTCTTTGGTTTAGTCATGACAGTGTAAAAAGATAAAATAAATTTATCCTGGTTATAATATGCAGGCCTACATAACTGCACAATGTGCATGTAGGAAAGAGCTCAGTGCAATATGCACGGAGATACTAGACTGATTTACAAAGTCTATTACATCCAACGTGGTATTTCAGTACTACCAATCACTGACGTTATGGGCACAGGAGATTTAATTAGTGTGAATGTTCCTTTTAGCTGACAGGATATAACAAATCATGAAGTATATAAATAGTGCTTGAAAAAGTTTTATTATCCCTTCAAAATAATTTTATTTCCTCTGAAATTGCTTCAGAACTTTACAGTACCCTTCCATAAAATGCCATAAGGTTTTTTTCCTTTTGGGTGAGAAATCTGCCTTTTTTTATCCCTTTTTAATAAAGTGGCTAAATTTGCAATTTTATTCCGTGATGTCCATATGGAATGCCATGTAAAACGAATAGCTAGTACAGAGGTAAAGAATACAAAAGACTGAAGAAAACAAAAGAATGAAAGTACAGGATTTAGTACAACACAACAATTTTCAGTACAATATAATCAAGAGATTATTTTTGTATGAAGATGAAGAATAATCAGGGTTGTATCATAGGTTTGCACATGAAAACTAAATGATGAAATTGTAACTTTCACATAAATATTTTCATTCTTCTTATTTTAACTTTTTTTTTAGTGCTTTGTCAGATGAAACCATTACTAAATTACCTAAATTACTTATTTTAAATCAGTAATTAGGATTTCCTAACAGGCAATCACTATGTTCAGCAGACCATCTGACATGGACTATGTGAGCTAAAATTCTTCTTTTTGCATTTTTTTTTCCCTTAAGCAGATACCATTACTTAGCAAAAAGCATAGAAGATTTGATTATTTATTTCATTCTACGCTATGCTTCAGACCATATGGATTCCCCCTCCAAGTTGGTTATAATGAAATCAAATATATTGACAGGAATGGAGGTCAAGTATCCAGGAAGTTTTAAAAATATAGTATATATTTGCAAACAGCCTTACCCTAACAAAACGACCTTCAGTTGTTTTGGAATTTGATTTTTTAATTTTTTTTTAATGATTGGTTGAAAAAATTAATACAAAATGGTTTAATAGCTTCCCCATTTCTCAGTATATTTTGTGTATAAGTCCCAAAATTTCCCTAACCTGTGAGCCTAAATGAAAATTCAGAGACACGGAAAATTCATATTTAATGCAGGCAAGACATGTTTGGGAAAGTGTTGAAATTTTGCAATTAAAACAAATGGTCATAGTCAAGGAAAAGAACTAAATAAAAACCTGATAATATGTAAGATATTTTGAATAGGTGTCTTCATAAGTGTACTGATATGGTGGTGAGCCAGCTAATTTATCTGAGATTCCAAAGGACTGGTTAAGTTTAGAAAGACTGCATTGAGATTGACTGTGATTTCAGATTTTCTTCTCACACAATGTGGTATTCTATTTTTTTTTTTTTTTTTTTTTTTTTTTTTTTTTTTTTTTGTTTATTTTTGTTTTAATTCACTCAGGAACGAAATTTCTTAGGAAAGATAGAGAATTTCTGAAAGAGTTATAAAGTTCATAGCATATTCTGCATATCATCTTATGTAAATAAAATTACTAACTGAAAAAGTAGGCTCTGATTATGCAATTTGTCTTTTAATTGTACCTAGAACAGATACTTTGAGTGATGTAAGTGCAAGGCTCCAGATCTCACTTGATGAGTCTCTTAAAAGAGCTTAAGATTTTTATGTACCCTAAGTTGGAAGCACTGAATATATCAACAAAAATATCAACAAGATATCCCTCAAGAGGTCAAAACAACAAAAATTTTACTGGCAAACTTCAGAAAATCAGGGAACTATGGAAAATTTTAAAGCAACATTCAATCAACATAAAGCATTTCACAAAGCATGAACTTAGCAAACTCCAAGTCCATTCAGTCAAGCAAACTCCAGCCTATCTGATTTTAAGATACTCAAACTTTGAGAATAAGGAATTAAAAGAAGAACAAAGAGAAAGAGAGAAATAGAGAAGAGAGATAGAAAAGAACAAATACAGCTACCACTCCTGGGATCCAGTGGTGTTCCAATTCATATAAAATTCAAAATGTAGGGTCAAGATACGTGCCTTCCTTGTGCTCTGCCTTAAGTACACTTTGTTTTTTCTGGGCCCTTTCCCCAGGTGGGATTTCTGGTCTGGTGAGCTGGGTTAGGAGCTCCAGGTGGGAAATTCCTCCTGTGGGATTAAGGACCAAAGTTAACAAAAATTCAGGCATACAGGAAAATAAGTCAACTTGCCTGGATAAGATGCTGGTCACATTCAATTTTGATTATAGGTGTACCCATTTCTTTGTTTGGATGATATATCCAAACATAGTATGTTGAATGTTTCTAAACTACCAAGTATATTTAATTTAAAGGAAAAAGAGAAAATTCCTTTTTAGCACACAATATTATGATTTTTTGTTTGTCAAGTTCAAATTGCTTTGAGATTCTCTGTGGGATCTCTTTAATGAATTTTGACCCAGTTTACAAGAAGAAATTGTGAATTTACTACTGTAAAGCATCTACTTCCTATCATATTAGGTACTAGTAACAGGATAGTTCTCCAGATAAGCAAATAAACTAGCACATTTTAATGAAGCTTAGAAGATTTGGAAACAAATTGATGGGAAGCTGCTAAATAACGTCTTTAAATTTGGTTTGGTTAAAGAGATTCATAACTTTGGTGGTACTAACATGAGACTAGAGCTTATAAACTGCAACAAAGATTTCCAAAGGATTTTGTCAATATATTGGAAAGGATTGAGACTCTTCCCAGTCAGGGAAAATCTTCTGAGTACATGCAAATATTTTGGACTTGTCCTTATTGGTAGCAGTGGGGCTTCAGGGGTGCCTTCTGTGAGAAGCTGCCAGAAGCTTCCTCTGTGTCTGATGATGTCAACATCAATTGGCTCCAAAACAGAGCCACTGCCTGTCCTTATCTCGAGCCATAAGCATTTCACTATATTTTGTCTCCTCCGTCTAATTGAGGAAGCCAAGGTGGGTCAACCCACCTCAACATCATATATATTAAAATAGCAATTAAAATTCAATCTGTAGAAGTTAACTTAGAAGATTTTCTGTGTTGCACACTGTTGATTTTTGCAAGTGTAAAAAGTTCACATGTAGCTTTGTTTTGGAATATTTTCTGTAATGAGAAGAAGATGGGCTTTGAGATGGGGTATTAAATTTATCACATAATATTTTCCTTAGTAGCTATAAATGCCAGGATTCTGTAATCTTGAAATGCATTTGTATTTTCCTCTTTTCTTTATTATCAAGAGAGTAATTTGTTTTTGTTCTATGTCTACTGTATTGTTGATTCCCTCGTGTTGTTACTTACTTATTATTTAACACAACTATGCACAGCCTTCACCCTCCTTCACCTAACAAACATTCACTTTTGTTAAGCCCAGCAAGCATATGCTTCCTCCTTCTTTTTCCTGTCAGATTTGTTTCATTTTGTGTAGATGATTATTTCTTTCTAGCTAAAATACCCTATGATATCCTTAAATTTGAACCTTAATTATTTTTATTTAATTGCCTCAATGCCCTTGTGTTTTATTTTGTTTATCTATGTACTAAGTAACTTTTTAATAAGTCCAAAGATGTTTAAAAGTCCAAAAACTAAATGTCTGCACAACATACCTTTGAGAGTTCATCCATAGGTGAACTTTTGTCTCCAGGATGAGTAATGCATCCCTTTATTCTTATATGTGAGGATTTTATAGAATACTAAAATTTCATTTCTTGGTATTATGAAACTATCATTATATTCCAGTCAGAAAGCCAGGAAATTCTCATCAGTCCATAATATTAATATTCAGGAATCTGGATATAAGAGACAGGCAGCACACTTCTGAAAGTATGTCATTCTGTAGAAATTAACTTTACTCACTTAGCCTTACACATCTTTATGACTGCCTTTTGTAAATCAATTTAAATATCTCAGATTCTGGGCCATGTTCCTCCCTCATACCTGAGAAGATGTACTCATTGCATTATACTCATTGTATTAAGTGGGTTGATCAAGACAGTTTTTTCAATTATGAGAAGTACCCAACAGCCTGCTCCCTCTGCAGAGTACTCTATTCCTAAACTTCAGCAATCATCTCAAGAAATCTACTTTTCCCATCTGCAGAAGTTTCTATTTAGAGTCTGTCAATTTACCATGACTTTGGATGATGCCAGCAGCCAGAGGCTCCACACACCTTTCCCAGAAATTCCTCAGGAAGGCAATTCCCACACCAGCCTTGTTTTGATTTGCTTATCTGCTGTGGGTTGTACATCACAGATCTCACAGACTTGCATCAGGATGTAGGTAAAGGCCAAGGTTTTCATTATATACTCCTTATCAGTGGAAATAAAACGATAGCAACTCCATGGAGATTATTTTGTTCTATAGTTGTTTTTCCAACACTACAGTTTTCCTTCTAAAGTCCCAATTCCTATAGTTGCTCTTTCCAAATATCTTCAATGGATCCCTTTTTTTTTTTTAACTGTTAACTTTTAAATTCTTTTTGCCTAGGTGATCCCTGCCAGTATGAAGCTTTTCTGGAATAATTTTTGAATACCTCTAACGGAACAAGAAGTAGTAAGAAATTTAGTAGTCATTTTTTACCTATTTTCCAGCAGCCCGATGGATGCATGCTGCTGACTGTTCCTAAGTCTGTGAAGGGGCAGCATGTGGCTGCCTGGGGACATCAGGAGTTCCCCAGGGACCACCAGGGCACGAACTGGAAGCCAGGACCTGTTTCACTGACCCAGCCAGGGAACAGTCTAGATTGTCTGGATTATTGTATCTTCTTCTACATTCTGGTTTTCGCAGTGGCAGCTGAACCTAAAATCTTTGCTTTATTTCTCAAACTTGCTTTTCTCACTCAAACTAAAAGCCTTCTCACCTTTTACATTTCCCACAGATGCTGGAAATTTCTTTAGAAAATTCTATTGAAACAGTTAGGCTGGACACATTCCTAGTGGACTTATCTCGTTTCAAACCAGGGGACTTTGTTTTTGCTTTATATCAATTTTGAAACCAGCAAAAATAAAGAAGGAACTAGGGAAAACCTCTCCAAAATTATTTAGAGCAATTAAGAGTGAAGACTGACTATATAAGATAATGTACAGGGACAATCCCAATGGTTGTTTCTTCATTAATTAAACCTTAAACATGGCCTTGAGCAAATTTTTTCAAAATAGATTATATAAAAAGATTGATATTTAACAGTAGAGGTGTATCTGCCTGGTGTATTATAGTATCTTTTGTACTCAGGCATGTAATTAATGGTTATTTACAAGCCCACCTTTTTTTTTTCGAATGAGTGAGAGCAAGCTTTTTGTTTAAAAATAGGAGTAAGTTTCTATAGAATTAAAGTTCTTTGTTTTTTCAAACCATTTTTCAACAGAGTCAGAAAATTGCATGAACGATAATCAATGATGCTCAGCATTTACTGCAAGAACATCATTAGGTAAATAATTGGTCCTTTTATATTTTTTCTTTCTTTTCAGTGAAAATTTTGATTGAAAATATGTGTCTACTATCAACTATCCTAGTTAATAAAATGAGGTTTAGGAGAAAACTGTCTAATAAATATTTTCTTCTTGCCTGTACTAAGCATATAAAGGTTTAAGGACTGTAGGCGGCAGATACAATGTGTTTTTCATATAGGAAGAAAAAATATATATTTCTATGGGCTTTTTTTTTTTTTTAATTCTGAGAAAAATAGGTTTTCTGTAAGTAAGAGTATACACATCTGCTTAATCTTTATTATTACCAGGCTAGTAATTAAAAATACTGTGCCCATGAAAAGGCTCTTATTCATTAAAAACCCAAATTTGTGTAACAGTGGATAGCAGGCTGTAAACATTACTCAGTAGAAATTATATCTGAATATTCTTTGTCTTTATACCTTAAGTATCCTCATCATTTATCACATGCATGTCCACAGACAAGAATGTATGCTGTATGAATTGTGAAATAAAATTATTTCATTATTTGAGATTTGTGCCTTTTATGAACCAAATAAAGTCCAGCCAAACTCACCAGTTTGCAAAACATCATTGATAGTAAATGAATGTACATACTCAGCAGGATTAAAAATGTTGTTATTGTTTTCTTTAAGTAAAATATCAGGCACTGTATATAGTTTATAGGCTATATTCTGCACAGTAATAATGAGTGTTGGAAAGGTCATCTGATCTTTTGATATGAGAGGAGATTTATAAAAGGCATTACTAGACAACTAGATAATGAATTGGAATTGGTTTGTGCCTCATACAAAGCTATAGATAAACCAGAAACAAGGATAAAAAAGGCACAAGAACCCCCCCTTATCCCTTGAACAATGTAAAAGACACTGTTTTTTCAGAACCAAAATCTTTTGCAGTGCATGGTGGTGAATAATTGATGCACTACATTAGTTCAATATTAAGTATATAGCTGATATAGCTGAAGTCACCCCTCAGGACTTCTACATATCACTGGAAATTGCACCACTTTTCGTGGATACCTGATGTGAATTACAGAGTGAGCAGGGCCCTGATGCACTATAAGCTGGCAGATAAGCATAGGGAGAGGTTGCATTGCTTCCTTAATTCTGTTAGTTTCCTTTGGTTTTTATTAACTCTTTCTTTCCCTCTTCCTCCTGAAATGATACTCCAAGCCTGGGAGGCTTATTGGGGTTTGCGAATTGTCCACGTTTAATGAAATGTTATCAGTTACTGATTTTTAGCTTTTTTACAGTTTCCCCTGTAGTGTGCTAGGAACAAAATGTGTCAACAAGGCTTATATCCAAAGTAGAGCTTGCAGACTTACAAAATGGGGGTAAACAAAATGTTCTGATGTCAAACATGTGTGTTCATGGGTGTATTTGTACCTGCACTTATTTTCTCTCAACTCTCAAAGAATAATACCAAAATTTCTAATATTCTTCACATCTATTCTAGGTAGCATCTTACATTAGTTAGTAGCAATAGTTAATCTCAACATTAGTTAATAGTTTGGAATTTTGTAGAGTTTCTCCTAGCTAATGAAGAACAATTCACAAAACTAAGTACACTATATTATTATAAAACAGTATTTTAAATATTTAACACTATATTATAAACACGATATTACTAACTTTTATGTAATTGATTCAGTAATGTTTGCACTTACTGGCAACGCTTGTGTAGAGTGTTGTTATGCATGATGCAAGCCTTTAAGAAAGTGTAAGTTCTGTTAAATCTTTGACAGAATAGTTTTCCATAAACCTGAAATAAATCTCAAGTGTAACTTAATTTAGTAAAATTACAGGATACAATATAGGATGCAAAAAAACAAACTCAGTTCAGAACTGAGACGTTTTGGAATATTTTTCAGCTCTAAATTCATATTACATGTAGAGCAAGAACCATTAAAATCTTGACATTTACTGCTGATGGTAGTTAAACTTCATATGGTATTTGCAGTACTCCCCATTCAAGCTTAGGGAACTGCAAATGCCTCACTAATGGCAAATACCATAGTGTGATAAATGTCAAGACTTTAATGGTTCACAGTAATAATTATGGGATAGATCCTGATAACTCAGACCAAAATGGGTAGCATCTTTCTCCGTGAAAAATCTCACTGACTTTAGCAGGACTCTTTGTGATAATGTTTGATAGAAGAGTGAGCTCATCTTTGTAGGGATCTACTGCAAATTTAAAGTCAATAACAGGCTGTATTAAGTCACTCAGGTTTTTTATAAACCCAGGTTTTTGCAAACTTGTTTCCAAAATAGGAATCTCCACTAAAACTTACTCCAAGGTAA
Organism: Vireo altiloquus; assembly: GCA_013396875.1. Lineage (NCBI taxonomy): Eukaryota > Metazoa > Chordata > Aves > Passeriformes > Vireonidae > Vireo > Vireo altiloquus. Next base: position 2,385,452 of record VZRF01014343.1, on the reverse strand, counting down.
TGCCTGCTTGATACAGTATAGGAAGATGTGTAAATACATGAAATACATTAACACAGCACTGAACTTAATTGCCACCTGGGGTTAAAACACAAAATGGGGTCAGCTGTCCCAGCTGTGTCCCCTCACAATCTTTTGCCCATTCCCAGCCTACTTGCTGCAAAGAAGCATGAGAAAAATAGAAGGCCTTTGCACTTTTTAAGCACTGTTTAGAAGCAGCTAAAACATGTGTGAGTTATTAACATTGCTTGATCATAAATCCAAAAGACAGTGCAAGCAAGTTACTATGAGGAAAATTATCCCAACAAAAAACAGAACAAAATTTGTTTCCCAATACTGGAATCAGAAATAATATATTTAGGTTATGCTACTTGTCAATACGTTAAATTCTCCAAGTATATTTTGCCCTAAATAGTAAATGGTGAGTGATTTTCCTGTTTTCTTTTAAACCCACATGTTCTTTCCATCTTCTCCCAATTCCTTCTAGGGAGAGGGGAAGTGAGTGAACAAGTGATTGTATGGGAACTTTGCTGCTAGCCAGGGCCTAATCACCACAACTAGGAATTTTCTAGTCTTTTGCTAGTTTATGCTTGCTCCCAGTATAGCATGAAAGTAAAACTTAATTAAGGCAAAGAAAGGGTTGTTGAATTCTGGTCATTCTATCTGCCCCTATAGATTCTTGGCGTGAGCTTTAAACTGATAGTTCTTAGGTTCTTATCCTGAATTCTTGTAATGAAGTATGCTTCAGTCTTCTGAATTTGAAAACCAATTTTTTGTTTTGTTTTGTCATCTTTCTACTTCATTGAAAATGCAACTATGCCTGCAAGACAAGTGTCTGATGTATTTTTAGACTGCCTTTATAGGTATAAAATGCTAATATGTAGGTCTTTAGCTATTGTGATGTAACATGAGCATGATGTAAATCTGAAGTTTTTCATTGTCTAACAAGAAAGCTAAACTCTCACTAGCTTAAGAATATTGACAAGTACCTTTCTAGACTTCTGCATCTATAACTTCTGTTTATGTTGAAGATGAAAGCTAGCAATGAAATGCTCTAAGGTAAGTTCTTTTGTGTAATGTTTTTTACTAGTGTAATTCCCTAAAACAAAGAAATCACGTCTCTCTCTGCAGCTGTGCAGATCTGTAAGTAGAAATGATGTTTCAACTCCGAGCTTGACAACTGAAAGAATAACCTGAGAGCGAAAGCTTTTAATTTCAGCTCTTGTTGCTACTTTATGTCTATCTTCTCTTCTACATGTAAATACCACAAAATATCCTTTCATTATAGAAGCATGCAGTGTGCTATTCAGCAAATACAATCCAATAAAGTACAAGATATATTAATGCAAAATAATGGCTGACATTTAGCACGTACAAAAGTCAGTAAAGTCAATGTTATGCTCCCCAAAGAAACCATATCTCATATTCCTTGCATAAACATATTCTTTAATATATGTTCACAAACTGGCTGAATTATGGTTTCCATGGGAACAGTATCTCTGGATATACACATTTGTCATTTTTCCATGTAGAGCACTCAATAAGAAATTGTCTTTATTAATAAATTCAGTTTCTTAGACCCCGGCAAAACATTCATAAGAGGCATGAATGCTGTGAACACAGAGACAAGTAATAGCTTCTTTTCAAAATTTCTGAGGCTGTTAGTCTAAACTTCTCTCTGTGATCTCAGCTGTTGAGCTTTTTGTTTAGTTGTGGTAGTCTGCCTATGATGCTTATCAGACTAGGAGTTTTTACTGCTCAAGTATTTAAAGACATTGTTAGATGTATATCACTCATGGATGTAGCAAGATAGATCAACGAGAATTATTTAGAGGTTTCATAATTTTGAAATTTAAATTGTGCTGCTAAGAAGGCTTGAATATGGTTTGAAAACCAAAAAAGATCCTAAAGTTTCAGATTTTGATTTTACAGATTGAAGAGGACATGGGTTAACTATTTGGTTGGAATATACTAAGTAACAAAGCGTAGGATGCTAATTTCCTGATGAAAAGGAACAAGTAATAGCACAATTTCTGCAATCACAAGCAAGTAATTTCATGTTTGTGCAATACAGCAATGACTTATTCAATCACTATTCATGTCAGAACTTCATAATTAAAATCTTTGCTTCAGGTTGTTTTGTTGTTGGGGTTTTTTATAAGGAGGTAGTTTTCTCGGTGTTTTATTAAAAGACTGAAAATTCTCTTTTGCTCATGCTTAGGGCTTTCTATAATCTTTATCTATTTTTATATAAAAATTATTTTCAAGACAGCTGTGCATGATTTGCTTCAAAATATTCATAGAATCTATAATAAATAAAATTATCTTACTCTGTTGGCATCTACATTACTCTAAAACAACTATGAAAATTCTAATACAGGTTTTTCTATTTTTTTTCAGCATTGAGTTTTATTTTAGAAATTAGTGTGTGAGTAGTAATGAGAATGAGGTAAAAGTTTTGTATTTCATTCCTGTATATTCATATTATCTGATGTAGTAATGAATGTGATGTACTCATTGAAAGTATTATGTGTATAATGTTTTTTGTGCACAACCCAGAATAAACTATTGAGGGTTGTCCTCTTTGAATTTGCATCCAAAGTTTTGCTTTTAATTTTGCTTACATAATTATTATTTCAAATGGGCTTACCTCAATTCAATGAAAGATTTGTAAGACCTCAGGAAACTGTCCTGTTGCTGAGGTTGGTCACAGATAATTTTTTTTCCTTAGAATTCTGGTCCTGGGCCATCTTTAAATCTTGTTTTAAGTCAACAAAAACAATATGTTCAAGACAGAAAGAAGCATTCTGAATCTAGATAAGCTCAAAGTAATGTATTTTCTAATTTTATGTGAAAAAATTGAGTGCCCTGTCAAAGGACTGTTAACACAAAACTCAAAGTCTTAGAGATTTATTTTGAAAAACAAAACCGTTTCTTGTGTTCCATGCCAGTACCTTGGACAGAAGTGTGGATATATGTAATGTTTTTTGACTAACCTGCTTATCCAAGGTCTTTCACATTGGTGTTGGTTGATATAATATTGTATTTTGTCTCACTTATTTTACTTAAAATCTCTGCATTTTACTTAAAAAAATGATGTTTCTGTCCTTGACAAAATAAGAGAAATGTTGATAGGCCAGATCTGATTTATCTAGTATAGGCTATGTCTTGATTTACTCTGACAAGTATTCTAAGGTATAAGTAAAATAGAAATGTAAATAAAAGAGAAAGAGATCTCAGAGACGTCTACTAAATTAGTAAGTTTTTTTCCTCTTGGTAAAGAAATGCAGAAGGGGTAAGTTGATAAATATAGTATATTGCTTTTTTTACAGAAAGACTGATGTGGATTTGTCAGAAATGGGAACAGAGGGTGACCTGGTATTAACTAAAATCATAATCTATTTACACATCATTGTTTATTTTGATGGAATGTATGCAGACTGGTTTTCCAATCAAATTCAATACTGGATTTAGTTTTAAGAAACATGGAACATTTGGTTTAAAAGGCAAATATCAATGCTGATGTAATGTTCAATAACGAAGAGAAGTAGTATCAGTGCTGATGGCATTTGATGATTGTTTAAACACACATTTTATCTAAAATAGGCATAAGTCTAATGAGCTAGGACATAAAATATAATGTTTACAGACAGGTTTGACAAACATGCTTTTTTAAAGACATTTTAAAAATTTATGAATCATCTTACTTTCCCCAGCTCAAAAACTCCTTGGTGTACATATTTTAGAGTACTACTTTTGAGTTTAGCAAGAGAAAAAATTATTTCCATCTCATTTAATTTTTACCTGGCAGAAGTGGCTCTCACAAACAGGCTGTTATAAAGCTCTTCTGAGGACTGAATGCAACATATATGTAACTATCTCTATCTTAACCTGTTGGACAAGAACAATTGTCATGAAACTTCTACGAAAAAGAGAAATAATCAGTCAGAGCACAAAGATGTGGAAAAAGATTACAATTACTACCTGACGTGAGCCTACGCTCCAAAGTATAGAACCAAAAATACTTGACTGAAGACCTAAATGAACAAGAAGTGTCAGAAGACTGAAAAGTCATCCTGGTCTTAATTTTCTTCACTTTTCTGGTACAAGAGAGAGGAGAAGTGACATGAGAGAAGCTGAATGAAAGAAAGAAAAAAAGTAGAATTAAATCTGATAAAATCCCCAAATTTAAATAATTTCCTGAATTACAGGGATGCTGCTTGTTCTATTCCCCTCCTCTAGGGCTGCTGGAACTTTCAAGACTACATCTTAAATACAATGAGTTCTGAAATGCCATTTTCAGGGTGTAAAACACAAAATGTTAGTCCTATGCCCATATTGCAGGAAAGAAAATAGTCAGTTTAGAAAAAAAGGATAGAACTAAATTTCGTTGTTGTTACTGCCAGAGGTAAAAATAAAACTTACCAGGGGTTAGAGGCTGAGACTTAAATGTCAGATGTGCAACTGTAAGTGGTAGTACACCTTTCCAGAACTGTGATCTGTAAATGGCACCTCATGCAGTAACAGCCACACCAGTCTAAGGCTGTAGACATTGACTGAGATGCATCTGATACTCAAGCATGTGCCATCAGTAGAAGGCATTAAAAATAGGCAAGTAGCCTCCTCTCAACATTTACATAAATGGATTGTTTATGTACATACAGATATGATTTTTTCCTCATTTTCTCCAACTTCAGCCACTATCAAGTCCTTTAGTACCTTCTAAGGACCTGGAGAGCATTTGGATCACACTAATGCTATGATTATGTCATAGACCAACTTATATGGAAGAGTTTGTTTTATATCCTATAGAGGTTTCTGGAATTCTCAGAGTGATTCCAAATACTAATAGCAGACAAAGGAGGTACATTTTATTCAGAACCACCTACATTTAAAACAAAACAGCAACGATAAATCTATACCTTACTGTTAAATTCTTCACATTATTTTTTTCCTTTATGGAGGATATGTGAGACACCAGTGCATGTCATCTGAAGCCTCTTGTAGCATAATTCTGTCTTATAAATAAACCCCTATAGTATGTGTCAGAATTTTCTTACCAATATCATGTTCAGGATAAGGCTGTTTATTGTGGAAGAGTAAAGTACTTAAGGTGCAGAAAGTGTGTGTCTTTCAGTTATTGATTGTGTATCTGAGCAGACACAAATAAGCATCTAACTAAAAGTTAGTTATATAACTTTTAGTTATCATAACTAAGAGTTCTGATATGGGCAGCTCTGGCAATTTTATGCAAGTTGTTAGTCATGGAAAATGCCTTTTTATAATAATCTAATGAAATGATAGAACCTATTCTGGAAAATCAACATAAACACTATTTGCTCTTTCACAATTGCATGCATAATTTATGGAGATGGCAGACGAGTTGACAGCAAACTGATTCTTAGACAAATATATTCCACACAACTGCAGTTAATCAAGTTACTCTTTGGCTCTGTTGAATGGAATGGTAGTGGTTGGAATCCCCAAACACATCAAGGAACCAAAGTTATTTGAACATTTGTCTGTCCAAAACATGCAATGTGTTCCAAATTTTGTCTGAATACTTAAAATGAGCAATCTTTCCCCTAAATGTCATGTAACAAAGGCATAGTCTGTCTTTTACTCCCTTTGGAGGAAACTACATTTCATTTTCCTGCGTTTATCCATCTATCTGCCTCTTGATCCTAATTTTGTCATTCATTGGAGAAATAAGCCTTAAAAATATCTCTAGAAGTCTCAGGATCTTTCTTATTTAAATAAAGCCAGAGATTTGCAGAGAGTTTTAGAGAAAATAAAAAGCTTCCTTGATGCTTTTCTGAGATAATGAACTGCTGTCTATATTCTGTCAGTAATATTACAGAAAAAAGTATTAGAGATTTATTTGTTTGCAGTTTTTTTAGACATCTGTATCTCTAAAAAGAAAAAGTCATACTATACATCTTGTCTTTTTGAGTGAGAATGAGCATTTATGAAAACACATATAGAACTTAGAATATTATCTAAAAATCCAGATATGAAACTTGAATCACCAATACCATATCTGAGCTATGTCTTAAATAACTGTTAAAAATTATATTTTTGAAACTGGTTTGAATATTCATTTAAAAGTTTGGCAACTTTTCAAGAAGGGAAATTTGGCTTAGAACACCATACAGAATGTCTTTATTCAAATGCTGTCTGTTAAAATATGTATGTCCATGCTCATATGCAATGTTTCAGATACATTGTCATTCATTTATATTGTCGTATTTTTCAAACTAAGTGTGTATGTAAATATGTAACTGGTTGTATTTCATTAGCATTGACTATTTATCACTTCTTGTACTGTGAGAAAGTCATATTTAAGGCTATGTGGGGTGAAATAGCAGTCAATAAAACCTTTTTATCTTAGCTTTGGGGCACTCTGAGAAAAAAATTGAGAATTCTAAGAAGCTAGTGAACAGTTGTGTAGGATATTTTTCTCTGGCAAATCATGAGGGACTAGAAGATTGAATTTTAATTGCAAAAGAAGTATGGACTGTTAGTTTCTAATCTGTGAAGAGAAAAAAATCTTGAAAAGAATATGATCTGTCATTATATTATAGATCTTCAAGAATTTGTCAAATGTCTTGATGATTAAAATATAGAATCAGAATGTGGGACATTTGGATTTGCTTTTGCCTTTTGGTAGGTTTGGATCCACATGTCTCATAAAAACACTAAAAGGTGTTTCTTTATCAATTCTACTCTTCCTCTAATACTGTGAATGTAAGATTGTGAAAGTCCTAAAGGCAGAGGGAGGTGGTACAGACAGGCTTGAATGTAGTCTCTGAACCCTAAACTCTTTTATCTTTCTATGTTACGTAATCATTACCGAGAAACAGAAATAAAACAAAGGAAAATCAAGCAAAAATAATTTGTTTCCTCTAGTAAAGCTGCTCTCTCTAATCACACTTATTTCTGCTTTTCTTTTTTTTTATTAAAGGTAAACAAATTCAGGCTGGGGAATGCATGCCTCCTACATCAGAAATGCTCTTGGTGAGGGTGCATTTTCATCCCACTCTGTGTATTATTGAAGAATTAATTATTGGTCTCAGTATGGCCACCACTCGTTCTTGGTTTCCACTTACTAACTGTAACTCTTGGAAGGAGCCATCCAGCCAATTTCTTAGCCATTTAACAGTTCATACATCAAACTCATATTTCTCCAATTTAGCAGCAATATTGTGCAGTGTAGGAGCAGTAGCAAAGGCCTTACAAAAGCCCAGGTGGATGCAATCAGCAGTTCTTCCCCTTTCCCTTGATGAAGTCACTCAGTTGTAGAAGGCCACTAGATTAGTCAGGTGTGGTTTGCCCTCGGTGCAGCTATGTTGGCTGCCTCTAATCACCAGTGTTCCTTATGTTTTGACACCTCCTTCAGGAGGATGTGTTCCATGCTCTTAGCAGGCAGAGTTGAAGATGACTGGTCAGCAGTTCACAGAGTCCTCCTTTTTTTAAGTGTGTGCAATATTCCCCTTCCTCCAGTCATCAGGAACCTTTTCTGACTGTCATGACTTTTCAAATATGATGGTAGTGACTTAATGACCCTCTCAAGCAATTCCCTCAGGGCCCTAATATATTTAAATAATGCAAAGTATAGCTTGTTTTCCCATGCTGGTAAACCTTAAGCATGAAACTAATTACAAGACATCAAGTGATTGGAGAAGGTTAATGTTAGACATATTGCTACACAAATAGCACAACCATGAAATCTTTTGATCTCTGCACACCTACCTTTGGTCCCCACAGGTTCTACTGAAATAATACTTTCTTTAACCATGCTTCCTTTGGTGCTCCTGGGCAAGAGAGATGCTGAGACTAGCCACCATGCATCAGCAAATGCCATGTACATACAGACAGGCCAGCCTATTTCTAAATAGGTTGTATAAAATTTCTGCTTTTTTTTCCTTCAGTGAAGGCACAGACTGAGATCTCTCTATATACCATGGTGACATCTGTCATATAAGTTTTAGGAACTTAATTACGTTTGAGACTTCTAGCTCTTTCCAAAACGTAATTGAAACTATCCCAGAGATCAAAAATAACTTGCAGATGTAGAGCAATACAAAAAATCGTATTATTCATACTGGTAAGTGTTAGATAAGCAAACTTATCTGGTTTTTAAAAAAGCTGGTTTTGAAACCAAACGCGACAAAAATCAAGGTTTTATAAGGAACTTCAATAAAGATATACATTAGTACACAATCTGAATTTACCTTGCCAGATTCAGACAAATAATTCATGCTAATTATTAAAAAGAAAATGCACACTACTCAAAATCAGCTCAGAAAACTGCTATGTACCACATATTTGATTTGGGATGTAAGACGCAGTATTGCCTTGACTCACAGTAATACTTTTATTACTAAAACCAGCTCAGTTGTGGTCTCCATTATCTGTTCTACTGCTTTTTGAAGTTGTGTGCAATTTCACACTCACTTTGCTAAATTGGGTCAGCTGAAAGACTATTTTAGCTAGAAAAGCATGTTCATCTCTGTTTACCTTTTTGTTTTCCAAAATGCATCCCTGTAGAACCTGACTAAAACAAAAGGATTACCTGAAATGGAGCCAATTCAGCAGATGAAAACTGCAAGAACATTGGCAGAAATAGCACACATCTTCCCAAGTTTGACAATATAAATAATGTTAACTACTATGCAAATTTTGTCATGAAACTGTTCTTTATTTTACAACCATTTCTGCAGTTCATGAAGGCAGCAGCTGGTAACCATTGTTAAAGCAATGAAACCTAACTGGGAATATTAAAATGAACTGGACTTAATGAATACACCAATTTTTGGGTTTATTAATTTGTTTGTTTCCTTTAAACACTTATTCAATAACATCATTTCTTTGTTAAAAAAGTGATGCTGATGAGTTTCTGAAAAAAAGGCTTGCAAGGATAAGAACTTACAAGAAGTACACATTAAAAAAAAGTATTTTGGATTAACAGGGTCAGTATCAAATATTATCTCCAAATAATGACTGGCACAATAATGTATTTTAGGAAAAAAACCCAGAACAAATGGTCTCCTACCTCAGACAGTTGTCTGACATTTGAGAACGGCTTATTCTCCCACCTACATATTTTCTCAATGGCCCATTTCATAATATGAACTCACTTCTCTGTCTAGCTGATCCACTCTTTTGCAAGATTTTTTAGAGCTTTTAGATGGATAGCTTCTAAGCTGGTTATTTTGGAGGAAGATAGGAGGTGGGTGTTGTTCAAGAAGCACAAGGAGTTGGTATATAAATTGTATGTATATCGTGGATGTGAAAATGTCCGTTTATGATTTTCCTCCATCACAGAGCAAGTGCCATAAATAGTGTGTGTACCTCCTGTGTACAGCAGTGGGTGAAGTTGTGTTGGTGAGATGTATTTTAGAAACAGTAATTCTAAAAATAATATTCACACATAACAAGAAAAGGAGAAGGTAATTCTTACTCCTCCTGCAGGAGTCAGAAACAGAGAAGAAACTAGTAGGAATTAAAATGTAATGGAATTTTTTTACAGACTGCCTGATCAGGGTGAAAAAGTGGATGAAGCTTTCTTAAACAATTTGAAGAAGTTTCTGTATCACTGCACTAGAACAGGTTGCCCAGGACTATGCTTTTGGATGTCTCCAAGGATAAAAAGTTATCAGTGAGAATCTTGTGACACAGGACCTGTGTTCAGAAAAAAGGAAGAAGTCATCAGTGACTGTCTTGTCAGCAACAACCACAAAACACTGACGTTCAAGATCAGAGAATAGATTGTTCAGAAAAATATCCACTGGGCTTTCAGGTAATATTTTTCTTGCCTTATTCATCATTTGAATTAAAAGACAATTAAAATATTAAGATTTGCATTTCATGTATGTATTTCACTGACTTTAAAGCAAGTTACTACTTTCTTACATCATTATATTTGTGGAGTTTTTTTAATAAGTCAAATTTATTGACTTTAATCCTGAAATCTCTGTTAAAAAAACCCCAAATGATACTGCATGATGTGGTTTGTCAGATAAAGTTAGCAGTTCAGTTTTTGCACAAATAAATGAAATGGCATTAGTTGTTTTATTATTATACTCTCACAGACAAAGTTACTATGTAGAGATGACTACTGAGCAAAATGTAGTCTGAATTGCACTGACATCCTAGTTGTCATCTTAACACTCCTTATTCCAAATAAGACAATGTCTGGGTCTATTGATCCTTACAAAGTTTAGTATTTCCTCATTGTAAAAGTTAAGGTTCATTATCTTGGTTTTCAAATTTTGCTTTTCTGCAATATATGATCAGGAGTAATAAAATTATTTTTAAAGAGAAAACGCCAGTTTAGAGGAAGTGTTAATTCAATTTTTTTTTGGTGTTTAACCCATTTCACAGCACAAAATAAAGAAAATAAAACCAAGCAAATTAAAAAAAAAATACTGTAAGGAAAGTAGTCTTACATGTAGTCTTACAAAAATATCCTTCATGGGGGCATGAACTGGTGCCAATCCTGCGTCGATTGCGTTGACGGATCCATCATGATAAATTTGCCTCTACAATTTAAGTATACCTATATCTCTATTCCTTGATTATTAGACTTTTAAAAGTAGTTAACCGTCTCTGGTATGGGTCCCAACAATTGTTTTACATGGAATTAAACAGTATCCTGGTCTATTTCCCCACTTGGGAAGATTGTTAGATGGCATTGTGATCCCCATAGAATCTAATAACAAGACTTTCTTATGCTGAAAAAAAATTCTGTGCATAGTGGAAGTGACAAGGAGAGCAGGGCAGCTTTCCATTTAGCTTGGTACTTGAAACTTCAGCTAGGAAATGTATCCCAAACACATACTTCAAGATTACCAAGTGCAGATGATACAAGTCATAAAAGTGTCCATACCCCCTTTTTTTTTTTTTTGTCTCATTATTTTACCCCACAATAACAACTTTCCTGGAAAATCTCAGTTTCAGCAGCAGATAACAAGTGAAAAAAGTTCCTTCTGGTACATATTATGTACTATGTACGTAGACTTGTACAGAAAAAGTGATACTTAAAAACCTCATATTTCATCATAACTGCACTTCTGCTGCCTCTGTTGATTCATGACACAGCATCCAGCACAACAGAGCATCAATGATATGAGCTCTGGTGTGGTATCATAATGAAAACTCTAAACCTAACAATAATAATAGAATTGATTTAAAAGTTCCTTAGTAGCACCTTAAGGAGTGCCATGTAACTCAAATTTCCTTAATAGAGACACAGATATGCTACATTTTATCTATATATGCTTACTGCTTAGGCTATTTTTTAAGGGCTATAGATACTGAGAAGTGTACTCTTAAAGATTAATAGCTAGATCCAGTGTTAACATCACATGATTTCCACCAGGGAGCTATAAAACTTCAAGGAGGAGATTATAATGAGGTAGAGAGATATTATGGGTATTATTTACTGCAAGCTATAAGGTGTTATTACCAACCTTGTACACAAACAAAGATGTAATAGTTATTTTATTGCCTTGAACAAAGGGAAAGAAAGCACAAGAGAGGCTGAGGCAGCTTGGGTGCTGCCAGAAGAACCTGCAGGAGTTTTAAATGGCCCTGTGGAGCCGCAGTAGGGGAGCAGGGCAGGCAGGGTGGCAAATAGGGCCGGAGGGGCTGCTGCAGCTTGTGCAGCAGTACACACAGCAGGGTGTGTGAGGAAGGCTGGGCACTCTGCTGGCAGGTCCATAGCCCTGACGGGGAAGGCTCCATGTCTCTGACATAATGGTGGGCCCTCACCTTGGAGTTAAAACCAATGTTTCTACACAGAAAGCTCCTGAGATGTCTGGACATCAGGCAAGGTACCAGAAGACTAGAAGAAGGCTAACATCTCCATCTACAAGAAGGGCTCAAAGGAGGATCCACAAAATCATTGCCCCATCAGTCTTACTTCAGTTCACGGAAAAGTTCTGGAGTGCATGCTCATGTGGGCTATTAGAAGTCTAATATGGCATGAATGTTTGGGAAAAGTCAGCATTGGATTCACTAAGGGAAAATTGTGATTGACAAACCCCTACATCTCCTATGACAAAGTATCCTGATTAGTTGATGTAGGGTGAGTGGGGGACACTGTTTACCTGGATTTCTCCAAGGCTTTCCATATAGTTTCCCACAGCCACCACCTAAAGAAACTGATGCACTACCTGTCTGGGAAGCAGCTCTGTGGAAAGGTACCGTGGTGTCCTGGTGGATGAACAGCGTGCTGCTGTGGCAGAGAAAGCCAACAGGAACCTTGATTGCATTAACCAGGATGTCACTAGCAGAGATAAGTCTTTATCTCACTCTGCTCTGTGCCTGCCAGGCCACATCTGGAATACAGTGTTCAGTTTTGGCCCTGGCTCTGCAAAAGAGGTGTGGACAGGCTGGATAGGGTCCAGAGAAGGACCAAAAAGATGATCAAAGAAATGAGAAGCCTGCTATGCAAGGGAAGGCAGAGAGAACTGTGTTTTCTCTACCTTGAGATAAGAAGGCTTGGGGAAGATCTTATCACCAATGTTCCAGTATTAAAAGAGTGACAAGAAAGAAGACTCCTTTTAAGAAAGGAGTTGTGGAAAAGATGAGGGGTAATGGATGCAAGATTCCGACTGGACACAAGAGGAAAATTTTTCACAAGGATAACAATTAGCCATTGGAATAATCTCTCCAGCAGTGGCATCACTCAGTGTTGGACACTTGTAAGATACAGCCAGACAGGGTGTTTGGACATATTGTCCTGACCATGCTTTTGACAAGAAAGGTTGTGTCGGATGATCCTTGAGGTCCCCTTCCAACCTGGTATTTTATGATTCTATCAACCTGATATTCTATGATTCTATTCTATGATTAAAGATTTTGCTGTTGCAGCATGAAGTGGGTGATGTTTATTCCAGGCACGCTCGTGGGGCTTCAGGGAAGGTCCAGGGTTAAGTGTGGGGTGGTAGGGGCAGAGAGAGCATCAGGGGCCAACCCTCAGGGGGCAGGGGGCAGGGTACAGGTGGGGTTAGGGTATGGGAATGAACAGGGAAATAGAGGGGGGTGGCTGAGGAACAGGGGCTTTGGAGCAATGGGCCAACTGAGGGAGCATTAGCATAACAGGCATCTTGGAGAGAAGCCTCTTGTGTCTCTCTAACTTGGAGGATACCTTTCAGGGTCCTCCCTTCCCAGGGGGTTCTTGGGGACCCTTATGTGGCAGGCTCACCGATCTCCACATTTTGCTGTACTGATTTTATAGTAAATTCAGAACAAACACTCCAAGAATTTAAAATAATACTAAAAGTTCTTTAACGTTTTTTTTAATTTTAAGTAGTTGTGAGGTAAAATAGCATTTTCATATTTATGGGTATTTCAACTAAAGTGAGGGTATCTGCTTGGATAAATAAAGAGCTAACCTAGTATTTGTTCATTCCTTGAATTAAAGTCCTCTTGACATTTGGAAATGCCATAACATTTTCATGTTTTCAAACCTGTATTTTGTCTGATCTTGACTACTGCTTTGGGACTATCAGACCAGAATACTGCATAAGAATCTGAGTAAAAAAAAAATTTGTGTCCCCTGAAATAAACCTGGTTTTGTCCAAAAAGGTACAAATAGAACTGAGCACTAAAAAGTTTGGGGGTTTTATTTTTTTTCAACCTACTGTAATTTCCTCCTGTAATCAAGATGGATGCCACAACTTTCACAATTTTACTTGGAAAAACAGAACCATCTAAGAATTTTTCCCCTTATAATTCCATTGATTTTTTTTTTTTCCACAAAATTGTAACTAATTAGAATTATCATCTTACTAGTAGCCCAAAGGCTAGACATCTGGATCTTTACAGTTAGGATTTACCATAAGGCTTTTACAGTTTTAAGCTTTGTTTACATAGGAAATACATGGCTTTTGGAAGGCAGCTCTCAATTTGTTTTATAATATAGAGCCAAGACTAAATATAGGAAAGACAAAGAAACCAAATTCTTTGGCCTTATGCCAGTATTTCTGAACTATGACCAAGTGCAACCATTTACTGTCAAGTTTTAAGGAGGAGAAAGAGTGAATGTACTTATCAGCCTCAAGTAGAAGTAAACTGGAGGTTTTTACATCATTATAATAATTTCTGGATGAAAATCATCAATAATAAAATTTGAAAACACAATGTAGCACCACAAATTGCATTTGAAATATTTATTTTGAACAAATGAAATATAATGGCTACTAAAACACAAAGTGAATTTGTGCACTGTTTCTGTCACCAACTCCAAGAAAGGGATTTTCCATGCAAAGAGGTTTTCCTGTCTTAAATATGCATTGATCTGTATTTGACTTTCACCCCTAATTCTGTACAGATGACATTTCCCAAAGGTTTTTTTCAGGTTTCCCAAAGAAAACACACTGCTACAAATGGAAGGAAAAGGAGGAAATATATAATTAAATTTTGTGCAAAGGAGAATTTATTGTTGCCTGCTCATTATGAAGATTCTGAAAGAATCTGTTCACTTTCTCACAACCTGACACGTGCTTCTCACAGAAGGCACCCCTGCAACCCTGCTGCTACTGAAACCTTGCTGTGCAAGTCCAATACAACAGAAATTAACCATTTAGAGAGTCATGTGAATAATTAGTCCAGGACAACAGCAAGCTAGGTTAATGACTGAGGAGGATTTCATTGCAGTGAAAAGACCTTGGCTCTGTGTAAGCACTTCTCAGCAGTAACAGAAACATCTCTATAATCATCACTGTGTTCAGCCAATCCAAATCAAATCCAAAACATAGACACATATTATCCATATTATAGCCACTGTGAAGAAAATTAACCCTGCCTCAGCCAAAACTACTACAGAGCTTTACAAGACCATCCAATTACTTCGGTGGCAATTTTTCAGTGGTTTTGTCTAGATAATACAGGTGTTTAACAAAGCAAGCTTTCAGGTGTTCAGACTCTGGTTGGTTAACCTCCCTTTTGTATTCCTCAGTTGAGGAAAAAAGCCAAGCCTGATAAAACACAATGAACACACATGCAATCTGTATCTCTTTCTTGGCTTAAATTTACACTGCAATCAGTGTTGCTCTGGTTTCTATTGTGCGAATAAAATAGTATTGTCCTATGCTTGCACTCTGTTATTAGTTACTGTGTTGTGAGATTTGCTGCATTAAATGTTAAATAGAAGGTTTTCAGTAGCAGAGATTTTGACAGAACCAGGTATAGGTTAATAGAAGATTTTGAGTAGTGTAAGTGGAGAAAGCCTTTTTCTAAAAGGGGTGAAGATCAGGTGTTACGGGGCAGCAAGAACCCTCTTCTATCTTGCTTCAGTTGCAGCCACAGAAACATCACTTCTATAATCCCTAGTTCTATCAGGAATGTCAGTAAAGTAAATATGACACCTCTGAAAGCTGATCATGAGTGACAGCTTAATGGTATGCAGGAAGACCTAAGACCTTTGTTACTGCCGAAAACAGCTGTAAGTTCATGCAGATGCTTATAATGGTTATTATACAAAACTTCATGACAATTAGCAATAGCATTGCTAGCAGAGCAAAAGCTAAACTACAAAAGGGTTACTTTTGTGGGGGAGTTTGACATTTCCTTCATCCTAGCAGAATGGATACTTTAAATGCTGGATGGAGTGGGTTATTTTCAGTTTTGGGGGGTCTTTTGATAATTCTACTGAAATTTAATAATCAAATTATCATACAAATCAAGGAATGTTAGATTTAAAAAGAAAAAAAATTGATAAATTGAAAAGAAAATGCAGAATATCATAAAAATATGATTTTGAGAAAATGGATTAATTAGAATGCATTTATTTAATCTGTGGAGTGGTAGAGAGGGGAGGGGAAGAGAGGGAAGAGGGAAGAGGAAGTGGAAGAGGGATGGGAAGGCATGCCTAAGTTAAAATCTATTATCAAAGCCTATGTGTCAGAAAATACAGAGAATATATATATATAATTATATATACTAGGAATAAAATAATTAGCTCTGTAATCGCCTTTTTTCTCATTTTTAATGAATGCACATGCACAAACAAAACTTAAAAATAAAGCGATGTGGGTGATAAGGTGATATGAATGAGGAAAACATCTAGTGCAATGGCTGCTGAGAGCCCTTGATCTGACAGGTAGTTCATCAGATGTTCTCTGGCTCATTTCCCCAGTCTGTATTATGATATGGCTGATCTTTCAGGGTCTGAGCAAAAAGATTGAGTTGGGTCATTTATTCTCTTTTTTTTTTTTTTTTTTTTCCCAGTAAAGTATCACAAGCTGGTGAAAAGAAGAGAGAAGAAAAAATGGCCTTTTTCTCTTATATGGCCTTTACTCTTATAGAGAAGACAACAGTAGAACTCAATGTTTCGTAGGCTTATTCTTATGATTAGTTGAGTAGTTTCAAGTTGTTCCCACTCATCAGCCAAGGTCAAGACATAGCAGTAAGCCTAGTGGCGCACAAAGAGTGTTCCAAGTAAGCTAAAATATCCACTTTTCAATCCTCCTGAGATTTTCCCATCTTCAATTTTTCCTTTTCTGAGAATTCTCAAATTCATGAGAAAGATAAGTCTCATTATTTTTTCCATCATGGACCTAATTTTTCATATCTTGACTATCAGAGTTATACTCCTTGTACTTGTTAAGAGAAATCTAGATAGAGAAGCTAGAGATAGAATCAATAGGTATTAGTATTTTGAATCAATATTCTTGGTTGCTTGTAGCTCTGTCAGAGACATTGAGATGCATTCCCAATTCTGCTGTCTATTGCCTTTTTTTTGAAGCTTTCTTATCAATCCATATAATTATATTTACTTGAGACATTTAAAAAAAATTCCCTTTATTTGTACACAGTCCTTTGGTTCTGACTGAGTCTTCATCATTACAACACAATGAAATACATCATTTATGCCTCTGTGAAAGCAAGGCACTAACAAAGTTTCATGTTCTGTTCTCCCTCACATAAACCAAAACCTAATTCATTGCTTGGATAGTTTTGAGTGATTTCTAACCTTAGACATCCTCCTAAATTTGTTCAGGCTATACCGTCCCCTAAATTTGTTCAGTGTTTAAATAGTAGATTACAGGAATTAGCAAGGTAAATTGCTACTGTGGAAGAACTCAGGCTATGCATGTTCTTTGAGAATGATTGCAATTACCAGAAGCCCAAATGGTATCATAGATGAACCAGTAATATTCAGAAAAACAAAAGCACTCCAGATGTTCCTCTCACCGTTTAAAACACTGTGTTACTTTCAGCTGTCATCTAATTTTGTACAGAATAGAATAAATGTCTCCTGCTGACCCATGCTCCTGGCAAGTCTTGCACATTCCTACAGCTCATCATGGAGTATACCGATCAGGATTGCCATCTCACTGTTATCATTAAAGTTTAAGTATGATGCTGGGATTCAGTTGCAGCCTTATGCAACTGAAGTTAAGGCTTGAAGAAGTCACATGGTACTTCCTTTACAAGAAGAGTAGGAAGCACGAAAAGATGATGATACCACTTTTGACATCTAGTAGAGAAATGCAAGATATTTGAGATGTGGGACTTGATAGGTTCACATTTTCGTTTGTTTTGATTGAGAAAAATGTATCTCATAAAAATATTTTTATGAAGATCAGAGTGCATAACTGCATCAGAGTCTGTTTCAAGAAACTTTCTATCTGTGCCTTGGGTGAACAGCCTCTCAATCTTAGACAATACCTTCTAGAGACAGAGTGTAAAAGTTATAATTTGAAGAAACTCAGAAGACTATCAAGAAATTGTTAGTATACTGTGAGAATACTGTGAGAAGGTACTTAAGAATTCCTGTTCTGTGGGATTCCGTGCCACATGTAGGCTGCCTAAAAGCAAGAGGCAGCAGCTGCTGGCAGAGCTGTAGCGTGGGAATGGTGGCAAAGGGACAGCAGCACACAGAATCCATGCTGCTGTAGCAAAACTTCACAACCACAATTTTCAAACCAAGGGTCTGTGCAGGAGAAAGCAATCAACCAGCTGGCCTCAGAATTGCCTCACCAAAGGAGAAGACTGTTAATGACAGATTATATTTTAGGAACTAAATATGTTCTCTTACCTTGTCTGTCTACTTTTAAATATATTTTTTTCCTCTCCTTCATTAAATATTGCTTGCTTAAATAACTGACTTCTGTTTCCAGTAGAAGAAAACTGAGGTTCACAAATGTGTAGTTTAATCTGTGGATGTCTTTGGGTGGAGTCCTGAACCACTGCTTTATCAGCTACCCAAATTACATAAATATTGTCCTGCTTGCTGCCAATCAAGTATTGGCAGAAAGGTTACAGTAACTTTGTATGCAAAAAAAGATGAAGCTAATTTTTTTTCATTCTATTTATTTTTAAAGATTCTTTTATTATTAATGTATTACCAAAAAAAGACTTCTAGTGAAAAGAGTAAATTGGTAGAAATGTGAGAAGAATGGACCAAGGTATAAAATAATAAGTTTAAAAATCTAAATATTATGCTAATTAAATAAGAAATGGAACACTTTCAGCAACTGCTTGTTCCCTATTGTTGTAGGAAATGATAGTAGTGATTGGAATTGAAAGGAGGAAGGATGTTGTAAATGAGAAGACACACAGGTGGTAAAATGATTAATGTTGCATCTAAACAGTACAGGTGTCTGGCACTTCTTGAAATAAATGGGATATTTATTCTCCTTGACAGGAAGAGGGAAAGTTTGTACTTGATTCTCCATCTCAACAAATGAAGTGTTGAGTGAACTGTTCTGTTGATTTATTATAGTGGTATCAGCTAAAATACTTATTGAAAAATTTCCCTTGGTATTTTCTGTATGAGCCACTATTTCAAGTATTTCCTCTCTAACTGTGAACATTTAAATTTAGAATACACTGCATTCAATCTGGTAAAACAGATGGACATGGGAGACCTCTGATACAGCTAATTCTGCTCTCTCTCTCTCACATTATGGTTTAACCCCAGCTGGCAACCAAGCCCCACCCAGCCGCTTGCTCACCTTCCCCCACCCTGAGCAGGATGGGGGAGAGAACGAGGATAAAAGTGAGAAAACTCGTGGGTTGACTTAAAGACAGTTTAATAGGTAAAGCAAAAGGCACGCACACACAAGCAAAGGAAAGCAAGGAATTAATTTATTANAAGTGAGAAAACTCGTGGGTTGAGTTAAAGACAGTTCAATAATTTACTACTTCCCATAGGCAAGGAGATGTTCGGCCATTTCCACTAGAGCAGGGCCCCATCATGCTTAATGGTGGCAGGGGAAAACAAATGCCACCATTACAAACATCCCTCCTTCATACTTCTTTTCTCAGCTTTATATGAAGAGCATGATGCCATACCAGTATGGAATATCCCTTTGGTCATCTGGGGTCAGCTATCCTGACTGTGTCCTCTCCCGACCTCTTGTGCATTCCCAGCCTCCTGGCTGACAGGGTGCTTTGAGAATCAGAAAAGGCCTTGACTCTATGCGCTAAGCACAGATCAGCAATAACCAAACTAATCTCTTTATTATTGACACTCTTTTCAGCATAAGTGCAAAATATAAACCTGTGAAGAAAATTAGGCCTATCCTAGCCAAAATTAGCATACATGTAAGACAAAATATGAATGAAAAACCTGCACATTTTCTTATAAATTTTTTTTGTAATTATTTGATTTAGAGGATCTTGATCTTATTCCTCTGCTCTAGATGTTTGTTGCACCAAAATATGTCTAGATTTTAGTATAGAACATAGTCCTCTTCCAGTGTTCACTTATTCATGTGAACTGTTTTGCTTCTGGAGTTGCTTCGTCATAAATGCTCTGGAACTCAGCCACTTGGAAATTCTTCTATGGGAAGTTAATCTCCACCTCACTTTCTAAAAATTCCCATGCTTGAGAAAAATTGCATCACTTCTTAGTTTTACTAGTCCATTTTTTAAAAACAAACAATCAGAAAACTATCACAAAATCCTTATCTGATGTGCAGTTGCTTGAAATTTCACTGAGAAATAAGATATTTCACAGATGTATATATATGTTAAACCTGCCATCCATTCAGAGCTTTGTAGACTCACAAAAAGTATGCATTTACATTTTTCTATTCAACAGCATAGAAAATGAATTTTTGTAAGGAATATTGTTATGTAAAAATAAGTGGAAATCTTGGAATAATTAATGAACCTGGCCTGATATATCTGCTAATGTAATTGTCAATTGCCTGTTTAGTAGACAAATATTTCAGACTATTAGTTTTTCAAACAAAAGTTATTTGTTTTAAGTTTGTTTGGTATTTTGTTGTGATTTTGTTTGTATGTTTGTTATTTAATAAGGCATCTGTTCTCTTTTGGATAAATATTTACCATGGAGGGTAAAACAGAAAGTCAGGAGCTCATTTGTGTGTTCTGCAAGACTTTTTTTTTTATTCATGTTCTGTTGGTTTCTTGTAGAAACAAAGAGGGAGGGAGGGAAGAGAGAGAGGGGAGGGAAGGGAGGGAAGGAAGGAAGGAAGGAAGTTAGTTTAGGATTTTGCTCAGAAAGGTGTATAGTATATTTTGCTCAGAACCCACCAGAGTATTTTGGAATAAAGTTGTTGAAGTACTTCATTTTTACAGTCTGATATTTAAAAAAAAAAGAAAAAAAAAGGAAAAAAGAGAAAATGTTTGTTTTTATCAAGAAAACTAGTTGAGTAATTGATTATAGAAGCATTTCATGAAATAGATATATTCTTGTATAACAGTATTTTAATCCAATCATTATTTTCCAAAGACAAATCTTTCCACTCAGACATTTTAAATTACTTCTTTTTCTAATATTTAATACCATTTGTGAACTATTTTCGAGTATGTAATGGTTTCTATATTTGCCAATACAGCAAATGCACTGTCTAGATAGAACCTTTTTCTCTAACATGCATTGAAATAAGAGTATAATTGATAACGTTAATTAATTTTAGTGTGATACTAATTCCTTGTTATTTGAAAAGGATCTCTAACACTGCTCAATTTTTGAAGTATCATGTCACGTATTCCCTGTTTAGAACAGTCCTTTGAAATTCCCCTTAGTGTCATTTATTCATAAGGATGATGAAATTTTCATCTTGTTATGCAATTATATAATCTTTAAGTAGGAAGCTCTTCACAATATTGCTACTGCTAGTCTGATTTAAGTCTTATCATTAAAAACCTTTAAATATAATGATTGACAAAGGAAACTTGTTGTGAGAAAGTGACAGATGACAACAGGGCTTTCAATCAGTATCATTGCAAAAGTTTAGTGCACAGTCCTTTCTATAATTGTCATTTTCCCACTTTGATATTTGATATTGGTCCACTCTCATTACATTATTCTCCAACAGCAACCACACACCTTGATACTGTCATACCCACTTTTTTGTTGAAAGTTATCCTGGTTGCTTTCTGTTAGTACAAAGTTAACTGAATAGAGTTATTTCCTCTGGAACACGGTTAAGTTTCTTCTTTAGTAACTGGTACAGTGCTGAGTTCTGGATTTATTATGAGAATAATGAACAAACATAGAGTGTGCCTTCCTTCTCCAAACTTCTTCCAGTTTACTGAGCAGATGGTTTCACTACAGCTTTGTCTAATATTTTCAGCTTAAACCCCAAACACTTCAGAAATCAAGAGTCTAACATTTTAGCTATACTCTCTCTTTTTTTCCTCCTTTTTTCCCCTTTTTCTTCATTGATTTTAGGATGAAAACTAGCACAAAACAGAGAAGTATGTTTCTGTGTCTATATCACTTAGAATAACTCAGTTAAAAACCTTTTTAGAAGTTTTCCTTTTGTATGAAGGGGAGGAGGAAAAGTTTACCTATTGACACAAAAAAGAAGTGCAGTTTTTGGTGATGCTCTGATTGCTGTAGATATCTGACTTAATTATTAGTAAATTAGCATATTAGATACTAAACCAAATCCAAGTTCAGTCACAGGCTTTCTGAAAGATTTGAGCAAAGTCACATAGTCACAAATTCATCTTATCCAGCTTTACACTCATTATCCTTATGATTGTGATCAGAGTCTCCTGTCATAGTCCACATAGAGAGACCAGTTCTTCAAAGAGGGATATAGTTGTCTTAGGAAGCTTCTGCAGTTAGTCTACATGTATTCTCAAACCTTATTTTGACCTGCAAAATATGCTATTAGACTTTATACAGTATTCTTCATCTAAGCAATAAAAGCACACTATGTTCGTGCATTATTCTCATAATAAATCCAAAACACAGCACTGTAACAGTTACTAAGAAGAAACTTAACTCTATTCCAGTGGAAAACAGAATTATCTAGGAGTTATATGATATAAATTATAAGAGCAGTTAGGCGTTGACAAGGTACTAATAAGACAACTATTTAGGAGTGTTGTGGCAATTTTTCATAGTGATATTTCTGGAAAGCTGCAGAGAATTGATGAGGATTTTATTTGTATGAAATATTTAGATGTCTGTGATTTTTTAAATCATTATTACATGATAGTCGCTGTAAAATGACCTATACAAATATGACCAAATCTTAGTGCTTTTACCCACACCTCAGGGATAACAAAATAGGAATCATAATCCCCCCAACATACATTTCACTTCATTACTGTATAGAATTTACTCCATCAACTACAAATACAAATCTTAAGCATGACCTCGTGGAACTGAGGTGCAGGCTCATATAATTTTTTTATTATCCTTTCACTGGAAATAGTAGCTTGAGGAAACTGTACAGGCCTGACATTCAGGGACAATAATTTACTTAATCGTCCTCTCAATAATTTACTTAATCACCATCAGCAAAGCTTGTCTTCTGGATCATTAAAAAAAAATAATAAAATCAACAGTAGGACTCTGAATATTAGAAAACGAAGACAAGACCTGTAATCTAAAACATTAAAATTATTTTTTTTATGTTTCTGAGAGATGGCACATTAGTTTATGTGCTGGAATGAAAGGTTTTGGCATGAGCAGAGCATGGATTTGAGTGAGATGTGGTGCCATTGTTGTCTTTGCTAAATTAGATAGTAATACTAAATAGTTGTTTATTCTTTATATTGATGTATATGAGTAGTCTCTAGCCTGCAGGTGTGTCAGAGGGAACCCTAAGATCAGAGGCCAAGAAAGAAGTTGCTCCATGACACAGGAGATACTGCAGCCAGCAGAGCGCTTGAGCTAGAGCAGATTTTTCCTGAGAGGATCTGCAGCATAGTGTGGGAACCCACTATTGAGCAGTTATTTTTCTCCTGAAGGACTGCAGCTCATGAAGGACCTTCACTGCAGGAGGGGAAAATTGTAAAGAGAAAGGAGCAACAGACAGAAGCTGTTATGGACTCGCTGCAGCCCCCATTTCTTATTCCCTGTGATTAAGATGAGGATAGAAGAATCAGGAGCAAAGGAATGAAGCTGGGATTAGAAAAGAGTGAAGGAAAGAATTTTTTCTTTTTCTTTTTTTCTATGACTCAAATTAGTAATTTTATTTTTCTTTTAATCAGTAATACAGTATACTAATATTCCCTGAGTAGTGTCTATTTTGCCCTCAGTGCCAAATTGGTGATCTCCCCATCTTTCTCTCAATCCATCACCTATTTGTTCTTGTTTGCCTTCTTTTCTCCTGCTGCCAGACCAGGGGAAGGTGTGAGCAAGCAGCTGGGTGGGTATCTGGTATGTAATGGAGAAGGTCTGGATGATTTTCCCTTAGAAGATTTTCTCTACCTTTAGAAACTTCAATGACACTTCTACCTGTTTGTTCCCTCTCTCCCTTGTGTCCCACTTTTAGTTTTCAGCATGTATAAATATGATGGCGAATAAACCCACCACCAACAGTACCTAAAGGATTATTTTCTAAGTTCCAGTTCTGACACAGTTGAAGTAATACATGTAAAATGTATTCTGCTTTAGTCTGTCAGAGACATGCATCTGATTTGGATTGTTTTATCTTACATGAGCATACAAAATGCAAATAACTTGACTTTAACCTAAGAATAATAATACCTCATTAGTATTGTTACCCGTGTGCTTAAATGCTGAAGCTTAAAAACTAAAGTAGTTTACAACTTAGGCAAATATTTTGAGTTTAACAAGTTAGCAGGATCGTAATTTCTAGAGCAGCATGTTCATGCCACTGTATGTGAGATGATGTTAGCATTTCCATTATAAATAATTTAAGTGATTTTAACTCAGTAAGAAAAAAGTCAGCAGTCTTACTGCATTTTAAAGAAATTATTATGTTTAATGTATCTTCCAGGCTGAAGGCAGCATATGATAAAATTTACTATTTTCCTCTAGGGGCTTTAGGAAAGCAGCTAGACATTCAGCTTTAACCAGACAATTTAAAAAGGTTTCTAAATGCTACTTTAAATGTAAAGTTTGTTTAAAAGTGATGCAGTTATATGCCAGGATAGGATGATTTTGGGATGTACTTCTAGAACATACACTGCAATGACTACCACTATTTGTCAAACAATGAGTGATAAGAGTATTGTTACTCAGAGGATCAGAGAGAAGTCACAGAAGAAGAGGACATTTTTTCTTACCAGATTATCCAGGAATCATGGGTGTGCATTAGAAATGAGAAAATATATTATATCATTCCAAGACTTTAAAAATAAACACCAAACCACTTAAACATTGATTTATTTGTGTACTAGTAAAGAATCTTACTGATTTCTTCTGAACTACACACTTGGCTGAAGCAGACCTTTAAAGAATTCCAGGATTGTTGCTGAGAGGGAGATGTTTTCAGCATTCTCATCAATTTTTCTTAAAGTCTGGAACAAAAAGGGAAAAAAAAATCAAGAGAAAGTGAAGAATGAGCAGTTGTTTAGCAAGCAGAGTTGACCCTGGTCTATTTCTTAACAAAATGAGTTACGAATTAGAAATACTTTAACTAGTGTGGAGACTTTCCTAAACACAGAAGGTTCTGCTGGAGTCATCTGAAGTTCAGAGATATGAGTTCTGTATTTGATTCTAAAGCCCAGTTTTTTAAATTCTTACTTTCTTTCATCAAGGTGCTGCAGCAGGATTAATGGAGTTAAAGATAGTATGAAAACTTGATCATAACTGTTGAGAAACAAAGAAGGAGTGCTTTGCGGTGGAAGAGTCATAGTTGATCAAAAGCTACCCATGTCATTAAAAAAATACACAAATGACATCACAGTTTCTGAGTTTTATCTTGACTTTTTTCTTTTTTTTTGGTCCCTGCACAGTCAATCACAATGACTATGCAAAAATTATCCATACAGTGTCCTAAAAGAGCAGCAAACACTTCAAGTAACCATTGCATGAGGTTACTAGGCCAAAAGGAAAAGCCCCACAGTGGGCATATCTGGCCTTCACAAAACCTGAGTGATTACTACACTGTTCTAAATTTCTTATGAGAGGTTTTAGTTTAGGAAATATCAGGTGTTGTGTTTTTGTGTGGTTGATTTGGAGCTTTTCCCTCTCTCCTAAAGAGGCACTGCAAAATCCCATTTTTTTAAACACCCTTTGTTTAGTGTGAAAGCACAGTCAGTTTTGTCCACTTGGTATGTCCATATAACTTGAAGTGATATTGTATCTAAACATTCAAATTATTCCAGTCTATTGAAATCAGCATGATCAGATAAAAGGCTTTAATTTGTAGACTTGATTAAGAGCTCATTAGATATCCTCAGAAAAGTTTTGCAGACACTTTTAGGTTTGAAGTGCCAAGTTCTTGCACATGTTGCAGGTGAACCATCTGAGGAGCTGAAGGGGCAGATATGCCTTGAAGAAAATAAAGCTTTTAAGATATTTTTTTCCATTTTCCTTCCATGACACCCGATTGAGCCTTCAGAAACAGCTGCTGCTTTCTTTATTTTTTGATATTATATTCTCTCCCACTGTAATTATATATGGAATTATATCCCCCAAAGACTTTGAAAATCTCTAACCATATTTCTTGTATGTGAACTAATCATCCAGGTTTAGGGTTTTAATTCAACACTGCTTTTTTACATTTGGAAACATTCCTTTAATTTCTAATCATAATGTATAGTGCTGTGATTTAAATACCTATTCCTCTTATAAGAAAGATTACTGTTATGTTACTTTGCCCAGTGTGCAGACTGCTTTTAAACATGAAATAAAGATTTTAATAATATTTCATTTAACCTGATTGATGTTTTAGAAGAAACTATCTATTCTGCACAAACTCACAATAAATGGTTTTCTCAATTTCACAAAGTACATTCCCATCTAGTCCTGGATTTAGGAGCATGGCAGCTAATTTGTAACAGTGCTCATTGCTTCTAACCTGACCTTGATAGTTACTGTGGAGACTTACATCTCTGAAAAGGTTAGAAAACCAATCAAACAGAAAAAAAACCACCCCAAAAATAAAGAAAGAAAAGAAAGATAAATATAGGATTGATCAGTAGATGGCAGTAGGAGCTAGCAAGAAGCCTGTAGGCTCAGCTCAGACCTTTAGCGCATTTAATCATACATACAGCAAATTCCACGCAGTACAAGCTGACAAAGACCTTGCTTTGCTACAATCAATCTTTATTCACCACTAGATTATAGTGGTTAGATATACTTGATTGCCTCAGATCCAGGATAAATCTTGTAAAAAAACTATATATGTAATCGGCTTAAATTTTTGCTATTGTATTTTAGATGTTGTTTTTATTTTAAACTGAGTTTTGGATGAAATTGGTTTATTCTTATCTCTGCTTTGTGACCAGACAGTCCATCTGTCACCTTGACTGCGAAGTTGTAATTTTAATGTTTGGCTCTGTAAATGTTTAAAATGTCATTTACATTATTTACAAAGGCAAGTATGCAGTTAATAGACTGCAGTTGAAGCAGGACTGTCTTAGCTCACTTGTCTTTATTCCAAGACTTTTACTACTGTCTGTCTGTGTCATAAGCTGAAATGGCACCTCAATGGTGAAAGAAATGCAGTATTGCACTGCAGGATCCATTTTGTACAGCTCTATTCTCTCATCTCATTTTCTATTTCAAAAAATCACAATGTATCCAGGATGTTCACTTTGCAAAGTTAAAAATGCAAACATTCTCCTAACATACAGTCAAAATCAGGAACCGTGTATGTATATTTCAAATAAAAATGAAAAAAAATGGAATAATGATGCAGATTTTGTTTCCATTTCATTTTACAATTAAATAACTTATTTAGAAATATATATTTAGGATTGTGCAATTTTGCAGATTTGAAGTGCTTAGCTTATATAAAATTAAAGTTCATGCTATATTTCTTTATTTGGCTCTATTTGGGCAATATATGTACTTTTGTAGCAGACCCATGATGTTTGATTATTTGACAGCCCTTTCTCCACGACGGAAAAATCTGTTAATTTTCTTCTTCTCATTCAGTAGAGCAAATATGCAAAACAAACAAAAAATTATAATCCTGAAATGCCACGTGTGGTGGTTCATTGTATTTTTGCATAATAACACTTTAATAATATTCTGTACAGCTAGAAAAAAATATGTATCAAATGGAACAGAAATTATTTGTTGTATTCAGGTATAATTATAGAGGCTTATATGGGGTACAAGATAGAAAAGAATCACCTTGGAAAGAAGGTTTATTGAAACACACACACACACACACACACACACAAACACACACACATACACATATACATATGAATGTAATTAGAGATGGTGACAGGATAAGAATTCTTCTAGTACTTTTTCAATATTAGGAGTCTCTACAGAGCTTCTGAGTACCTGCCTTGGCTGTTCGATTCTTCCTGTAAAAGCTCAGCTACCACAATTCAAATGCAGGTGTACCAGTGAATAAACATCTTCCTCCACCCCTTCCAGGGCTGCAATGCTGTTTTATATTCTGCTGAAATCAACTGAACTGTGTCATACTGGCATCGAAAGAAGACAACAGGTGGTGATCTCAGATTTCCCAGGTGAGGACTGCAATCAGTTGATCAAACTGCAATTGCTTTTTACTCTAGGGTAAACTCAAATATGTATGGATTGTTCATCGTGGTGTTCTTTCACTGGGGTCCAGTCACTTCTGACATCATCAGCTTAAAATGCATCTCCTATACAGGCAGATAATGTTTTCCTTTTGCCAAGGACATTCACGTAAGTCACAGTGTTCTGTGCATGCCTTGGCTGTAGGAGAATCATTTGCTCTAGCTCTTTGAGAAATAAATATATTTTCCTGACAACTTCTGCATTCTAACATTTGTGCATCATTTGTTTTTCTTAATTCTTTTATTTATCAACTTTTGTTAAACAGAGCAATCATTAAAAAAAAAAAACAACAACAAAAAGCAAAAAAGCTGTGCTAATCAAGTGCCAAAGAATATACAATAGACTTTTACGAAAGTCTGAGATTTATTAATTGCAAGTATAAAATGTTTGCAAGCCTGTAATTTAATATTTTTGTTTGTTCATTTGGGTTTTTTTTTGTTTTGCTTTCCTTTCTCAAGTGATTGGTAGGCTGTCCATTTTCTTGATTAATACAGTAAAATATTACCTTCGTTTCTCCACCAGCATGAAGGTTGACATAGACAATATGTCAAAGAGAAGACAAGAATGATAAATATGTATAGTACTTCTTAACAAAACCGTTGATGCCGGTCAGAAATTGAGGCATGAAATGCCATAATAATATTAAAACTCTGTAGGAAAATTTTGTATTTTTAATTTTTTTTTTTAATTTAAGCTTTTGGTTTTTTGCACATTTGGTTGTTTTTTTTTTAATTTGTTTTACACTAGCAGAATATCTGGAGCCTGACTCCCTTTAAGAAAATGTCAAAATCTCAGTAATACCTCTCCTGAATTTGTGATCACAGCTTGAAATTGGTTAGAACTGTGAAGAAGGTCAGCAGATCAGACTGCACTTCATTGAGTTCATATGAATAAAATTAATCACAGGGATCAAAATCTATTCCACCTTATTAATTCAGAATGTAATCAGATAAATATGGGCTTAACAGCTTCTCTGTTTAACCCAAAATTCAGAAGGCTGATGTGAATTCTGCTAGTAACTTGTTGGTATGGATATATTTAGAATCATCTTGTTCTCCACTGCACATTTTGTAAGGTAATATTATAATGTGGTAATATCTTGCTTGGGAAAGAGGTGTTTATAATGTTAATTTAGTTCTCATTAGTATCAGAACTTTGAAGATATTGTCAAAATGGTGCAACAAACTAATAGAGTCTGAAAAGAACAAAGTAAATAATGACCTATGGTTCAAGCAATAGCAATACTTTTCAAAATTAGAAAGGTAGGAGACAGATAACTCCAATCTGACAACCCATCGTGTGCATTTGGTAATGAAGGAAAATACAGAAGAAAAGAGAGAACTGGAAGGACAAAAATGGAGCGGGAAGAAACACAGCATTGACTACAGAGAAGTGATTTTCATGTAGCTTTCCAAATTAGGAATTAATCTCAGTGTTCCTCTTTATTTCAAAATAGTAAAACAATCAACTCATGATGAAGAAAATGGAATTTTTTGTGAAGGTTCCAGTTGCAAGACTATGAAGTTATATAATTATTTTGTCAAAGAGAATATATTTGAAGCTTTATTAATTCTTCAGAGAAAATTATAAAACCTTTTTAATAAACAAACCCACAAGAGACACTCACTGCAATAAGTGCCTGCGATAACCTCATGTGATCCAATTGGCAGTCCTTTATATATACAGTTCTTTGTGCTGAATGTCATTGTTGAGACAGGTAGCTTAGCAGTAGAAAATACCTTTCTCCACCTGTCTGCCAGCGTATTCATCCATCATTTGTGAAATATACTGTCCTTGCTTTAGAGAGAAAAGTTCAGTGCAATAGTATATTGAAAATTTTGTGATTTTTTTAAGGTTGTTTCCAGACATACAGGAGCAAGATGCAGTGTTTTTGATTAATTATTTTTGCTTGTGGGTGTCAGAGTATCCAGGCTGCCTGCTTGCAAAAATAATTCAATTGTAAGTGGCATTCTCTGTGATCCGAGACAGTATGAGCTGGGTGTAGGACAAGAGTGAATAATAAAGCAGGTGGCAAAATGAATTCAGAAGATCAACTGAGTAACTAGTGATGCCTCTTAGGGTTCAATAACTGGATAAGTACCATTCAGCAACTTTTTAAAGAGCTGACCTGCTTCCTCAATGAGCTTGCTGAAGATACCAAGCTGGGGGAAGCTGCTGACACTCTGAAGTATAGGTTTCATACCCAGGGTGACCTGAAAAACCTGAAGAAATGAGCCAACAGAAAGATTCCTAAGATCACAAAATGTAAATGTAAAGTTCTGCACCAGGGAAGAAAGGAACCCCTGTGACAGTGCAGGAGGGAGATTGATTGGTTGGAAAGCCACATTTCTGAAAAAGACCCAGGCTCAACAATAAATTGAAAGAGTCAGGAATGTGCCCTTCCAGTAAAGAAGATCAGGTACACCATGAGAAAAAGTAGCAAGAATGAACCCAGTAGGTCAAAGGGTGTTATTATTGCCTTATAGCACTTGTGAGATTGCATTGGACTGATGATTCTGCCTTTGGGTTACACATTCCAGGAAAGACATTAGCATACTGGAGGGAGTTTGAGAGGAGTCCACCAATATCAGGAACTGGAGCACATGAAACATAAGAAGATGAATAAATTTGGTTTTTTCAGTCTTACCATGCAAAAGCTGAAAGGGGAATCTTATAATTGTCTTCAAACCCCTAAGGAAAAAGTGTGAAGAAGATAGAATTAAACGAGTCTCAGAATCTCACAGCAGAAGAATGAGGGGCAACAGACATAGGTTGGAACATAGGAAATTCTCTGTAAAACAAAAAAAAAACCAGAGGGGTCACTTTAACAGCAATCAAAAACCGTGCTGCCTTTCCTGCAAATGCTGTGGAATATCCATGCTTTGGACACACTCAGAATTCGACTAGAAAAGGTCCTAAACAATGTTCTTTAACTATATGAGTTTACAAAACTTTCTGTAAGGGGTTTAAACTAGATGTGTTTTGGAGGTACATTCTGAGTTTTATATATCTTTTGGAGGTACATTCTGAGTTTTGAAGAAGGAAACTGCATTTGCTGGTTCTGCATGTGAAAACTTGGGATGGTGGCAAAAAGATATTTTTCCTCTGAACAAGAGACATCTGAGTGAAGATGGTGAGAAGTCTTCAGAGGTGGGGTTTTAAAAATGACAGGACAATGGAGATTTATCAAAAGTAAATGCTAACTGTTCCTGTGAACAGAAACCAGTCTCTTCTGTATTGAAATGACAAATTTGGGTACTGTGACTCAGTGAGGCATAGGGTATTTTGGCTTTACTTCACGATTCACTTAATGAGTTGCTTGTGAAGATCACACTTCTACATATTACTGAACTGCATTCTTGAAACTCTTTTTGTGGGTTGCTCTTGGCATCTGAAATTACTACAAATATTCCGAGAGGGTGCGCCTCTTACATAAAGCAATACCATATGTACACAAATATCCTAATGTTTATGTGCTAAGTTCAATAACAATTATTCTGCATATAATTCCATATGCATATACTGTTGGCATCTGGGAAGTAAAAAGCTCCCATGATGATATGAAAGATTTTGAAAAAACTGAAGTTAGAATTGTAGCACTTTGGAAAGGTATGTACTCATCTTTCTTGTTTTCTACTATTTTATTGCCATCAGTCATGTTTTTTGACATTATTTATTTGCATAAAATAGGCACCCAATATCATCTGAGATCCTTTAGGTATGCAAAATATTCACCCACAGCTCACAGGTATGAGAGAAGACTCAGAGGACACAAATTTCTTTCTGACCGACAACTTGAAATCGAAAAGACTTACACATTAGTGCCTAAAGCTACTACAGATAACTGTGCTCAGGCAGCTGATTCTCATCCTTCCTCTTCTATACTTTGAATCTTATTTTAGATGTAAGGTCCTTAGAGGTTTTGGTTAGTTCTTTCAACTATTGCTATTAGTCAAGGCAGTGTGAATGTCTGAGGCAGGAGATAAAGTTGCACAGCTTCCTAGTGAGATCAAGCCTGCTTTTGTCCATATTAGTTTGAAAAATCTCTAAGGTAAGATAACGTCTTTGCATAAAACACCCTGTAGCCTGTTGTTGTCAGAGAAAATGCTTGTAACAAAATGGTGGGAGATGAGACTTCACTCGGTGTTTAACTGAACAATGCAACAAAGGTGTTCTGGAGTGTGAATATAAACAAGAAAAATTTGAAACAGCAGCTTATATTGAAAGGAAAAGGTTTCCTTTTGATGCAAGATATGCTGACGCCATAAGATTATAAATCCTGTATTATGACAACAGAAAAAGAAATGCATTCCAAACAAACCGTATGCAAGTCTGGGGTATATACCCTTGTAATCAACATTATTTTAATTTGTCTCTCAAGCTCCAAAGGCTCTCAAGGGCAGAATAATATTTAAGACACACAACAGAAGAAAAAGTACTATGGAAAAGACAAATACAAGTGCAAGCTGACTCTTCTACTAAGCCCTTAGTGATTTTACATATTCCTCATATTTTTTTTTTCAATAACATTTGGATAAAACACAGAAAAAAATNGCCAGATGTCAGGGGAAGGACACCTGCCCCCTGGCAGCATTCCCTGACAGAGCTATGTCACTTTCCCCTTCCTTCTGTCTTTTTTTCTGTATTCTTGTCCCATTAAGTCTGTTGCAGTTGGGTATTGTTTTTGTGAGCAGTAGTCTAGTTTTTTCTGTTTGATAAATGTTTGCAATCTGAAATTCTTGCTTTCTGGGTGATCAACATTAGCTAGCTATAAGCTTTGTGCAAAAATTATTTAACCATCTATGAGAAAATAGGTTTATGACTACCAGGTATCATACTGAACTCAAAGCTGGCATGTGTTAGTGTACCTTTTACAAGTCTATCATAGCCAGTTCCTTGGGAAAATGGGTGAGGAGCACAAAATCCTGAATGAATGCTATGGTGTGCTGACTTCAGCAGTCTGCAGGCGCCCACCCAGCTGCTCTCTCTCCTCCCCTCCTCATCAGAATAAAAGGAAGAAAATAAGATGATAAAGATTTAGAGTTGAGAGAGAGACAGGGAGATCACTTATTAACAGTAGGGAAAAAAGAAATCGACTTAATAAAAATTTATTTAGTTTACTGCCAATTAAAATACATTGGATAGTGAGAAACAAGGACAAAAATTAAAACAGCACCTTCCCTCTCCACACACTTTACCCAGGATTAGTTAGAACTTTGTTCTTCACCACTCAACTTTGACCTCCTCCCAGCTAAGACAAACAAAAGGGATGGGGAGCTGGGAGTTGCAGTCAGTACATATCAGGGTTCATATCTGCTGTTCCTTATTCCTCATATTTTTTCTCAGTTCCAGTGTGGGTTCTGCAGGGGAAGAATGATAGTCTGACTAAACAGAGAGCTTTGGCTTGTACTCAGGAGAAAAAGAAGAATGTATCACCTTTGGACAAAGTGCAGGCAACTTGGGAGGACTATAAGGATGTAATGAGTTTATGAAGGGATAAACTTAGAAGGCTCAAAGCCCATTTAGAATTTGGTCTGGCCACTGTAATAAAAGACAATGAAAAATGTTTTTACAAATACATGAGCAACAAAAGCACAGCTAAGGAGTATCTTCATCATTTACTGTCCCACTGCTTGGGGAAACAGTGAGAAAGGATGAGGAAAAGGCTGAGAAAATGAATGCCTTCTTTGCCTCAATCTTCAAGAGCAAGACTAGTTGGCTTCAGGGTACCCAGCCCCATGAGCTGGAAGAAAGGAACAGGGAGCAGAATGAAGATCCTATAATCCAAGGGGGCATACTACATCACTTAGACACACAAGAGGTCATGGCACATGACCTCAGTGCCAGGGAAGATCATGGAGCAGATCATCTTGAGTGCCATTACATGGCACATCCATGGCAACAAGGGGATCAGGCTCAGCCAGCATGAGTTTATGAAAGGCTCATCCCACTTGACCAAGGCAATGTTCTTCTGAGAGGTTTACTTACTAAGTGGCTGAGGGAAAGGCTGTGGATGTTGTCTGCCTGGACCTTAATAAAGATTTTGACTCCCTTTCCCACAGGTTTCTCCTGGAGAAACTGTCTGCTCATGGCTTGTATGGTTGTACTCTTCACTGGATGAAAAGCAGGCTAGATAGCCAGAAAGGGATCTGGGAATACTGGTTGACAGTCACTGGGCATGAGCCAGCAGAATCTCACTACAAGAAGGACATGGAGATGAAGGGTCTGGAGCGCAAGTCCTGTGAGGCAGCTGGAGGTGTTTAGCCTGGACAAAAGAAGATTCAGGGAGGATCTCCTCACTCTCTACAACTACCCCAAAGGAGGTTGTAGCCACCTGGATGTTGGTCTCTTCTCCCAAGTAACCAGTGACAGGATGAGTGGAAATGGCCTTAAGTTGAAACAAAGGAGGTTTAGAATGCATAGTAGGAAAAAATTTCTTCATGGAAAGGATTGTCAAAAATTTGAATAGGGGCATAGTCAGGCATTTCCGGTGTAGTGGAATCACTATCCCTGGAAGCATTAAATAGGTGTCTAGATGTGGTTTGGTGTCAACAAGACAGTGCTGGGTTAATGGCTGGACTCGATAATCTTAGAGGTCATTTCCAGCCTAAACTAAATATTTAGAACCTGCTCCTTCATAGAGTTCTATGATCCTATAATTCCATATAGTATGTGGATTTCACTCATGTGCAGGTTCTAAATATTTCTAGGTTTAGTCCATAAATCTCTACATTCTTAGCAAATGCTACCTCACTTCAGGAACTAGATGAAGGTAGAATCCTAAATTCATCACTGAAAATTATGTCTGCTTCTTGAATCTCAGTTTTTGGATTCCTTGGTGTACAAATAATAAAGTGATGGACATTTCAGAAATCCTAGCTGACAGACCTACAGTGGCTTGGGAAATAAATTTTTCAGTTTGCACTGCTTCAAATATATCAAGTAATCAGCTTATTCCTTCTGAAGAAAACCAATGTAATCACATACACAAATGATTTATTCACTCGACCAAAGACCTGATGTTGCTTTCAACAGCAACAATTTTACAATGCAATTCTCAGTTCTCAACTTTGTTTGATTTGGTTCAACCTGAGACGACTTTAAATCCCTAGATTGTTCTATAGAATATGAATTTTTTAAAGTATTCTCTGGATATCAGAGAAAAAGATAAGATGCGTAAAGATAACTTTTTTCCTCTGCCTTAGATATTCCTTGTGAAGTATATGAAATGTTTTTTTCAAAACACTAAGTGTCTTTCTAAGGGCTAAAGTTAAACTCCATCTGTCATTGCCTCCTTTGACATTAAGAGTTTATTGAGACACTTCCTAAGGGCTTTTCTATACAGATACATCCAGATACATTGATGCAGTATTTCTAGATAATTAAGGAACTGATTCTCTATGAATTTGTGCCTACTTTGTCCTTCTCTCTGCCCTCCCAGTGTTCAGGCTGCCTTTTATGCTACTATCTACTCTTTGACAGTTGATGCAACTTAACTTGCAAAACAAGTTATTCACCCCAAAATGACATTCCAATTATAACTCCAAAAGTTGAAACTCGTAAAAGATAGGTAGCTCTGGATGTGAACGTGTTTTCTCCATGATGCTTTCTTTTTATATGAACAACTTTAATTTAAAGTCTACAATTTCTGCAAGAATCAGCTATAACTTTCTCATCTGAAAAATAGCTGACAAATTAGCAGTTAAAGTGTCATATACTTCAGAGAGCACATGGCACTTATTAAAATTCATAAGAACTTCACAGTGGTCACAGATCATGTGTCTTTCATCTATGCAGTGCTCTGCACAATTTTCCTCAGACATTAAGAGAAGCATTTCTTCATTCCTCTCTGCTTAGAGCATATGCTTTCTACCTAACTTTTGGAAAGTGATTCTGTATAGGCTGCTGTGACTCATTGTAAAGCTCAGTGGGGACGTGAGGCAAAAATTGAACTTGCAGCATGCTCTGAGTTCTTAATGAACTAGCAGGAACAGCCCGTGTGCTTATCAAAGTGTGATGTTTTCTCTTCCCAGCTTAATCAATTTGTGTGTTAATGTTCCTTTCTGACCTGCCAACCTAGCATCTGTCTGGTACACTCACCTTCCATTGCAATAATCTAATCTATAAGTACAAAAGTATAAGAGGCTGGTGAAAGCCTGACACAAAAGGAATTTTTATTAGATTTTTACACAATGCAAAAGTAAAATAGCAGTAGCTGAGAGAGCAGGCCAAAGAACACTGCATCAGTAAAAACCTTCTATTTAGTATTCTGCAGTATTATACCACAGTTGTTACCTCCTTTGTGGTTTATAAATCTGCCAGCATTAGGTCTGTCTAGTGTCATGTGTGTAATAGATTAATCATTTTTCAGTTTCACAGATCTTTTTCTTACATCATATAACTATGTCCAGGAGGAATAGTTTATTGCTAGTTTCATCTATGTAATGTAAATTTTGATACAGGGGGCTTTACTGCTGAAAATATTAATTTCTCTTTTGAAAGTGGTAATGAAAGGAGATAACAGTATTTCTTTTAGTTTTTGTTTTGTTGTTCTTGTTTGTAGCAAATGACTTATGATGCTCTCATGGTTTTTGTTTATCTGAAAATATTTGGGTGAGCATATTGCATCAGCAAAAATATTAACACTTCAAAATCACCAATGAACCTCCTAAAAAGGATGTTTTCTATTGATCTCTGAAACTTGCTTTAGTTACATTCCTATTGTGCATAGCTTCATTATTTATTTTTGAGATTTTCCCTAACATATATCTATCAATTAGATATATGAAAACAAAATACCATCAATTTCAGAATGAATTTATTTGACATGAATACATGTTGCTCACTTACAAGCACCAAAGGACAACACTTAGTTATATCTTCCTGCTTTTGCCTTGCCTTGTATGTTTGCCTTAGTTTCCTCTTCTTCTTCTTCTTCTTCACCTTCACCTTCACCTTCACCTTGACTTCTTCCTTCCTTCCTCTTCCTTCCTTCCTTCCTTCCTTCCTTCCTTCCTTTTC
>VZRF01014343.1:2212118-2348464 GCA_013396875.1 Vireo altiloquus | reverse complement strand
CTTTCTTTCTTTCTTTCTTTCTTTCTTTCTTTCTTTCTTTCTTTCTTCCTTCCTTCCTTCCTTCCTTCCTTCCTTCCTTCCTTCCTTCCTTCCTTCTTCTTCCCATCCTCCCTTCCTTCTTTTTCTTCCCTCCCTCCCTTCCTTTCCTCCTTCCCTCTCTCCCTCCCCACCCACAAGTATTTTAGTGTCTGCCTCCTGATGGTGGCATTACAATATTCTTACTCCTAGAAGACTAGAAAATCCTCTTGTACTTATGCCAACGCAGGTTTCAACTTCTTTTTTTTTTTTGTTTCATAGAAAATCCATTTGCCACCATACTTAAATTGGTATTTAATTTGCCTCTTAGCATCTCATTTCCTTCCATTGTATTTATATTTTTAATTGCTGCCTTCACTTTAGAACTGACACAGGATTGGATTTTAGGGAAATTAGCATAAATATATGTTCTATTTTCTATTAAAATTATCAGTATTTCTTTTTCCCTACAAATCGAAAAAGATAAGGCCTGTAGAAAGAGGGCTCACAGCCATTGTCTTTTAGATATAGTTTCAATATGCATTTGTAAACCAGCTTGTGAAAAAACTTACTGGGTGAACTAATAAAGCAACTTTAGAAAAATATAACCAGCAACAGATTCCTATATTGCAGTACCCTGTTGCACGTTGTGGTGTAAATAAATGATGTGTTTTTGCTCTATCTACTGAAGAAGAAACTATAGCAGGAAAATAAGTCAGTCATCAGAAACGAATTTTCTTTTTTCTTATAATGTCTGTATTTTTTTTCCAAATATGTGCTAATTAAAAAAAATGTATATATAAGAGGTATAATCTGTCTTTGCAGGACTTCACAATTAAATACAGTGAAATTATGCTAAATGTCTGTTGTCTATTAGCTGTACTCTGAACCCTTACTGGACTTTTATTAAGGAGCAATTAAGGAAAGATTAGAGGAAATAAAATGTGAGTGATGTTGTGGCTAAAAATATTTGACCCTCTTCTATAGAAATGCAAAAGCTAGGTGAGCAAAAGTTACTGAGCAACCTAGGAAAAAGTATTTATGGCTATCTAAGATAAAGACTTAAGGAATCCCACAGCAATTATTTTTTAAGCAAAATGAAATGCTGAACTGTCAAAGAGCTCAATGCTGATAAACCTCCACATTAGTTGTGCATAGTTTTACTGATGTTGACAGTCAATATCAAAGTAAATATTCGTAGTAGTATAATTTTCACATTTAACGTCTATATCATTCATGTAGCCAGTGTGCCCTCTCTGAAAACACGTATAGCCGCAAATCTTAAATATAAAATACATAAAATATTTATAGATTAGGCATTTCAGATTTTTTAAGAAACAATTACAAAATTATACTCCTCCTAGCAATGGTAAACTTCTCCATGTTTTAATACCAGTCATAAATTTAACAAAATAAGCAAAATAACATCACAGAGAGGAAATTTATTTATCATCTACCAAGTCTCACAAAAAACCTAGTATTGGAACTCAGTAAAGCATCTAGACCAAAATCCTACATGGAGCATGGATGTGTTCAAGTTACACAACTCGAACTGCTTAAGGTTGCTTAAAGTCCTGCTTTCTTCAGTTCTGAAAATCTCTAGGTAAACTTCTCTTAATGATTGTTTATTCTTTTTATTTTTCTAACAGGTGTATCAAAATTTCAATGGTCACAACTATGACCATTGTGTCTCCTATTTTTATTGTTCTACTCTGAGAAGAATCTGGCTTAGTCTTTTTCTGAAATGAACACATGGAGTGAGATCCGTTTTTTTTCCTAGTCTGTCTTCATATATGTGATGCTTGAGACACACCCCTCTCGCCTTACTTTCTCAGCACTTCTTGTTGTCTTCTCCTTGATTTATTTTCCTCTAAGTCCTATTCTTTGCTTATCCATGGGCTAACTTAATGTCGTCATCTAGTATTCAAAAGGATAAAGTAAAACATCACAATAATTAAAAAAAGCCCTATGGAGGTAAGTCTATGGCAAATTGATCATCTATTATATCAGTTTAAGGTTCAAAGTAAAGAGTGTCTATGCTTTAACTAGAGTACAGGAAACACGCTGTTGCCTGAACAAGATAGGGAAGGTAAGAGCTGCCTGTTTTAGAGTAGGAATTCAGACAAAACAAGCCATTCAAGGAGAAAAAATATTAAATAGGAAGACATAGATTTTGCAGATCCATTGCCTTTATTGAGGAGAACAGAAATTTCTAAGCCAACATTTCCTTGTTCTCATATTATTCACACTTAAAATGCAATATAATAGAAGAAAATCTGGGTGATATTCATTTGGTAAGCAAGTTGACATGAAGAAGATATGAACAACAGAAAAATAGAAAACAGAACAATAGAAACTACACCTTAGACTCAATCTAAATGATGGTCAGGCAACCTCTCACAGATGTATTCTAAAAGTCTGTGTTGCAGGTATTTACCTCTGGAATATTTCCTAAACATGAAGAACAGTGAATGATTATTGTTTCTTAAAATCAACCTGAAAGCTTTTTTAAAATGTAATCTCTTGTGCATGAAATTAATAGTATCTTAACAGATAGAGGAGTTGGAAATACAGTGCATGAATTTTATTTCAGCAGTAACAGCTTTTTTAAATTTATTGCAAGTAATATTCATCTTCACTCATGTAACTGCTCGTTAGCAATGCAGTTTGTGGGTGACATTAATAATGCAAATAGCCAAACCAGTCTTTGATATGCAGACATTCAAACTTCTTGCTTCACTGCATCCAGTTCAATAAGAATATTATTCATAAAGAAGCTCTGAGCAGTTTCCTATTTTAAAGCACAAAAATTAGACATTTTTCAACTCTGTAGTTACTATCCATTAGTCTTTAGACTTCCTTAAATTGTGACAAAGTTAAATAGTGACTTTTTAGCTCTTTACTGTTGGAAAAAACTGCAAAATAAATAATAATAAAAACAACATATTAATTAGAAAAATTTGCATCTATCATGAAAAAATTCAATAATTTCGGTTTTTAAGTTATTTTCCTATATTTTAAGTGGTAAATGTCTGAAAAAGGAAGCAAATATCCACTTAGTTTAAAATGAAAATAGAATGAACTTTATTTCTGGTTTCTAAAGCAAAGGTTTTTCATTTGTCCCTTTTTAAAATTATCTGTGGATCACAATATTATTTTGCTGACATCACCAAGTTGAACAGGGATTTATGAAACACAAATATTGCAAAATGTTGTTCATATTTACCTAAGTTTTCATGGTTATCTGAACAAGTCTTGATTATCTTGTTTTTCTTCTTTTAATTGCTGCTGAAGTTGGGGAAATTATAACTCAGATGTCTTTTAGAATCAAACACAATTCATAGTGGAATTCATCCATGTCTTTCTTCCAGCCAAAATCTTTTACTTGCCTTACTAGCACATCTTGTCCACCTGTGAAGAAGAGGAGATATAAAATAATTTATTAGATCAAATATGATTAAAATCAAAGAAATAATCTTCAATTAGGGACATGTAGACTAACACATTATACGCATGATTTCCCCACATTTTATTTTGAAGACAAATGAGCACAGAAATGTCTCCAGTGAGAGAGAAGACAGCAGCTTTCCTTGTTATCTCTTTAGGTATCGAGCAAGAGGCTGATACATGAAAATTATCTGCTGGTTTTTTCAACCACCATATTTCTATACAACATACATATTCCTAGAAAAGTTAATCACCTTGTCATCTTATTTTTAAAAGATATATATAATATCTAGGAACGTTCTTCCTCACAGATTACATTACAAACTTGATATTATCTGTGGTGGTGTGAAAATTTTATTTGTTTTAGTTCCTCGTTTCGGTCTGAGTGAGATTCCTGTCACCCCTTTTTCGGATTATAATGGTATGTTCTGTTACCCCCACGTTTTCTGTAAAGTTCTGTTACCCCGTTCTCCCCGCCTAGGTTCCAACCAAAAGCCTTCTGNCATCGACGAGCGCGACAGAAACTCTCCCTGAGTTTGCCGGGCAGGTGAGGCTAGCCACCTCACCTTTCTCCTCAGCGGCCAGGCTCCTTTAGAGCCCACGAGGACTGAAAGTCGCGCTGCGTCAATTATCAGTTTTCCTTCTGTTTTAAACTCTTCACAGATTTACTGGTTTTATCTGAGTGACATATCATAACCAGTATTTTCAACAAATTACAGAAGATGATTTCTCAGTTCTTATAAAGTCTAGTTAAAAATAGAATTAATCTTTCTAATCACCTTATTTAAAAAAAAAAAAAAAAAGTAGTCCTCAACAAAGAAATAATGTATTTCTTTTTAAGATTCTTTTATCCATACAAATATAATTTAGAAGGGAAGGGGGAAAGAAATTTTAACCTAGTAGTGTCTTACAGGTCTTACTGCATATGTTTCATTACTTTAAGAGACAGAATATGGTTTAAAGCACATGAGAACAAGAAATTGACCTTTTATGGCAACAGACAAATTGGAGTTTATCTCTGTGGAGAATGTTCTCCCTTAATCTTTTTTTCAACTCTGACTTGATCAGGGAGTATATCAGTTGTTCCTGCAGTGAAAAGATATGTGCTTTCCACGTTGCAATCACATCATTACATAATACCATCTCATGGAGCCATCCCTTAGACGTGCAGGGTTTTATATCCCATTATGAAACACTCTCAGTTCAGAAAACTGAATTTAAAAGAGGGTAAGATGATAAATACAAATGAGATGCCAGCCTAACAAGTTTTCAGAATACTGTTTTTCTGTGACTAGGTAGATAAAAGCTCCCTGGTCTGTAATGTCATACAGAGAGTATATGACCCTTCCTTCACTCATGAACCAAACAGGGCTCCAGTTATCTCTTAATCTCTTGTGGAATTCTGTAGTGCAAGGCTGAAATCTTGTTCTATTTCCCATACCAGCAGTACAATTTTCTAGTTTTTCATTTAAATTTTTCATATAAATAGTCATTTGTATTATAAGCAAAGGAGAGGGACAGTTTGAGATTTTCAAATACTGTGTGACTACTGGGAATTTGAGAAGTGTTGTAAAAGGCAGTCCAAAAAAATAAGCCTTTGGTATTGTGAAATCAATGCTGTATTTTTCACCTTCAGCATTTTTAAAGTCTTCCACTCACACAATTC
Organism: Vireo altiloquus; assembly: GCA_013396875.1. NCBI lineage: Eukaryota > Metazoa > Chordata > Aves > Passeriformes > Vireonidae > Vireo > Vireo altiloquus. The sequence continues at coordinate 2,343,336 of VZRF01014343.1, read as the reverse complement.
CTCCCCTCCCAAAACAAGGGCATTAGAGAAACAATCGATATTTAGAGACCATAGGATGACTGCTGTCAATGTTTGTGAACGATGTCCTGTGGAAAAAGATACCTCAGACTGAAGCTCTTTAATTAAGGCTGCATTCAAATCTGAGATTCTGAGAAAAATGCTCTATGTACAAAGTTTATGTATTTTTAATCGACTGATCATTAAAATTTCAAACCTGTTTCATTATTTTACTGCATGAGTATTGTATCATAAGAATTCTGAGTCTTGCTTAATTGGTGATTGTCCAGTATATGGACCAAACAAGCCTACTTTCCGTGGCTTTATTTGCCTTGCAGCTGAAAGGGAAAAAGTTATTAACATGACTGAAACTGAGGCCCTTGCAAAAATCTTCCTCTTTCCATTAACTACGTGGGATTTTTCTGTAAGCATTTTTCTTTATACCCACTTAGATGACTAAATGAGGTCTAATGCAAACATATCAATATATTTCCCCCAAAAAGATGAAGCCATGCCAAAGGACGGCTAATGTCATTCCCAATTGCAGACTAATTGTAAGTTCAACGGCATCTTGGGGGTGGGGGTAAAATTTATTTGAACATTCTGGCTTCATCTCTTTTCATGTGTCTTAAGCCTGGGTCTATTTCGAAAATAACCTTATTATTTGTAGGTTGAATTTCATGTATTTCTATTCTAACAATGGAAAAAAAAAATTCTGATTTTTGTGGCATTAAGCATAAGCAAATTGCATCCAAGAATTTCTGCTCCATTATGATTAAAACTAATTTGAACTGCTACAAATAAGTTTTTTCAGCATGTGGACATGCATATCTCTGTTACTTTTTCTGGGTTGTGTTTGAGGCCTTTGCCGCAGCACCTACTCTGAAGAAATCTATAATCACATTTGAGACCTCTATTAATGGTCACTATAGCCTCATAAGAATCCTTAGAGGTAACATTTTGACTTAGTAAGAAACTCTCTAAGTGCTTGTACATTGCTTAAAGCACTATAGGCAGGATTCCAATTTCTGCTTCTGGGTCACTGTAATAGAAGGAATAAGTAATATCTGTTCAGGTCACAAAGGCCTGACATACAGTTTTAACTGCTTCTGCATTTCCAAACCCTGGTTATCTATAGAAGTCATCGTGCCCAAATCTTTTTCCGGTGTTAGCAACCTGAGCAGAAAAAAACATGTCATAACTATCACAGAGCCTGCTTTCTTTACACTATGGCTGTGTTCTTGTGTCACCAGGAAATCTGAATAACTCATAAAATGTTTATATAAGCACCAAAGTTTTAGAACGTTATTGTAATTCAAGTATCAAAATCTTTGAAGCTCAGTCATCACTGTTGAGCTTAAGCAAGTCCACAGTCTCTGAACTGCTTGTGTTAATAAAAGCAAGTGGTTAATTACACTGTTTGTATGTGGGGTTTCCAATTAAATCCACACTATATTTTCTGCACTAATGGCATTAACTTTGAAAACTGACTATTCAGCTAGGGGCTGGGAGCTGGGAGAGGGGGACTCATCTGAGTGAGATAATAGAAACCCAACTGTCTGAATTTAACCTACAGCAGACCAATTTATACATTCCTATCTTCACATTTTTCATGTCTAATTTCTTTTGAAGTGTCTAACACATATCTGAAGTGACTTTGGCACTAGGGGTAGGAAACTTGATTGGTTTAAGTACTTTCATCCTAGATGTAGGTATCAACTGATCAAACTGACAACTACTCAATATATATTTCTTCAATTTACTTAAAATATTGAACAATATCTCAAAACCATGTTTGAGAATATGAACCCTGGAGTTTCATTTGTCCTCTATTGCCTTTAAAACTTTTCAGAAATGTCTACAGCTAGACATATATCTCTAAACTTCTAAACTAGACATGTATCTCTAAACTTCATAGTAACTATAGTGGGATAGAGCTGGTCCAACTTGTTTATGAAGTCTTCTGAATGTAGTCTGATGGCCTAAAAGAGGGCAGCAGTAAGTGTGCAAAAGCATTTCCAAATTAGGAAAGGTCTTTAAATCCTTTCTTTTAGACTTACCCTGACCCAGGAAATGGTAAATATTTGGTGCAAGAGAAATTCTATCTTTATTATTATATAGTATATAGGAACGAAACCTCTTCAGCTAGGACATAATAAATATGTGCTAGGTGCATGATTGAAAATAGCAATATATAATCACCGCAGCAAATAAGGATCCTGTTGATTGGGAAACAGAAAAGTGGAAACAGCTCACCTTAGAGAACAGAGAACTTGTAAACAAGGAAGTTAATTATTAATCAACTCAAGACCTTTGATAATAGTTAAGCGTAGATTGTGATGTGGATTGCACACAGTGTCCACTGAAAACACTCTAAGTCTGTGGTAATTTGACCCTGTTTGCATGCCAGCTGCCCACCAAAGCCACTCTAACACTCCCCTCCTCAGCTGGACAGAGGAGAGAAAATATAAGTAAAGGCTTATGGCTTGAGATAAGGGCAGAGAGAGATATCTCACCAACTCACCACGACCACAAGCAAACTTAAATATTTAACTCAGAGAATTTTCTTCAATTCATTTACAATGAAATCAAAGTAGGATAATAAAAAATAGAAAAAAATTGTAAAACCACCTTTCCTCCAAACTTCCCTTTTTCTCAGGTTCTGCTTCACTCCTGATTTTCTCTCCCTCCTGCCCTCAGTGGTGTAGGGGAATATGTGTGTCCCTCCCACAGGTGATAGTCCTCAATGAACTCTATGAGTTCTTCTCACAGACTACAGTTCTTCATTAGTTACTCCAGCATGGGTCCCTTGCATGGGATGCAGTCCTTCAGAAACACACTCCTTCATCATGGTCCCCACAGTCTCAAAAGCCCTACCAGGAAATCTTCCACAGCATGGGCCCCTCTCCTCAGGCAGCCACAGGTTTTGCCGGGACCCTGTTCCAGTATAGTTTTCCCATGGGTCACAGCCCACTTTGGGCATCCATCTGCTCTGGTGTGGGGTCCTGCATTGGCTGCAGGTGGATATCTGCTTCCCCATGGACCTCCATGGACTGCATGGGACAGCTTGCCTCACCACAGTCTTCACCATGGGTTGCAGGAGAACCTCAGCTACAGTGCATGGAGCCCCTCCTGCTTCTCTTTATGCACTGACTTTGATGGCTGTAGGGTTGTTTCTGTCTCATATTCTCCCTCCTCTTTCCTCTGACTGAAATTGCCCCTGCACAGTGACTTCTTTCCCATTTTTAACTCTGTAATGCCAGGGGCACTGCCAGCATGGCTGAAGGACTCGTCCTTGGCTAGCAGTGAGTCCATCTTGACGGTGGTTGGCATTATCTCTGTGGCACACAGGGGAACCTTTCTGGCAGTTCCTTACAGGAGACACACCTGTAGTCCCTCACTACTGCAACCTTGCACACAAACCCAAAAAAATGCTGTTAATAATAACAACATTTTTCTAAGACATATAACTGAGGGAATGAGCTGTAAAGAGCTTCATTATTGAATATTTTTTTTTAGTTAAGCTGTTGTTTTTTAATTTTCTTCTATTGTTTTTTTTCTCCTTTTTTTGAGGGAAAAAGTGACAGCCTTGTAGAAATTTTTAAACCCTCTTTGATTCTCAAGTAGGAAAAAGGATTACAAGACACAGAGCCAAATTATTTGTATCCTCCACTTTTAGAACACCTATCTAGTCTGTAGAATAGATTGCATTTAATAATACCACGTGTTTACATAGATGAGGGCCTGTACCTGAGACCACAATGATCCACATGTCTGAATTTGATCTTGTCTTTCATATTTTTTTCTATTATTCTATGTCTTGTGTGTAAGAATGGAAATAAATGGCTGAAATGGAGATGAAAGCTAGAATCTTAAACGAGATTCAGGGATCTCAATCTCTTTTGACTCCTGCAACGCTGTAGAGTCTGTAACCATGTTGATATTTATGGTTATATTTGCAAATGGCTAATTTTTTGTCTCAACTGTTTGTTTTTGACAGTTGAACAATTGGACAAATAGTATGCAGTTTTTCATCCTTTGACATTTTTCTTCTGGTTCTCGAGGAACTTCAGATAAAAGAATATATTTTTCCTTTCACAAAATATGACAGAAACTCACACTGTGCTTATAGATAATGAACACTAATATTTTTAAAGCAGTACATGAGGAACTGCATTTCTGAGTCTTCTGTTTCAGCCAAAGCATTTTAAATAGTTTCAGAACCCACCTTAGAGTAAATGTACTGCAGATTGAGTATCTAGCCACAAAGCTGTTAAAAAACCCACCAAAACAAAACTTTTTTAGCCATCAAAAAGAATGGCAAGAGCTTCTCTGATCCCATGTAAGCATCATAAGATCAATATAATTGCTTAGAGAGAGATAGTCATGAACAACAGATGAACAACATTATGAAGCCAGTCCCTTTTTAACAGATTAAGTCCAACATAAATAAGTATCACAATTTGACTTTGGAAAAAAGGCAATAAAATGAGGACTTAGATTGTGTGGCTTTCTCAAAGAAGTTCTGCCTCTAAGCATAGTGAATTGTTGACCTTTCACAGTTGATAGCTACACAAGTTTTGGGTTCTTAGTATAGGCTTTTCATGATTAAAATAAAGTATCATAAAAAAGGAGCAGGGCTCTAGTCTTTCCGTATAAGATCAGCTGAAATTGCATTACTCTCAGTTGATATTCTGTCTGATTTTCAAAAAAAGTCTTTTTCTGTTATTTCTCTGAGTTTTCCAGGGATTTTCAAAGCAATTTTTTTACTTCCTGCAAAGACAAATAATGCCTGGAATCCAGAAACTCAGTGAAATATGAAAAAGGAAAACTGGGCATTTCTTCTTTTTTCTTCCCTAAAAATTTTGTCCTAAAAAAATGTATATTGATCACCTGCCCACAACTTCATTCTAAGCTGTCTGAACTGCTTGTGAATGTGAAACTCATTAGTGCAGCTGACAAATTATGTTTCTTCCTGTCCGACAGGCAGCTCTGCCCTGACTAGCTTGGTACATGCACAGAGTTCAAGGCTATGTGCACTTATCCATCTCCTTGCATTCAACAGGCTTTGATTTCTCCTGGATCATCCAGTAGAAATTATCTGCACTGCTTTAAGACTGACTGCAGTTTCTAATTAACATGAATGACCAGCCTTGTGCATATTTAGATATTTAAAAACTCCTCTGAGAAGCCATAATTAAAAAATTGCAAATAATTTTCAAAAGAAGAGGAGTGCGTGGCGGGGAATTAAACTAGGGCTTTACACCAACATACTGATCATTCTTCATGTCAGTGCAGTTTTTTTGTGTGTATTTGTTTAATTGTGATTGTCTGTGTTTGACATTACAATAATGAAAATTGAAATTAAATCTTCAATTAAAGGAAGTTCAAGCAGAAATTGATTTTTTTCTTTAATTAACCTTTTCCTTAGGAAAATATGGCCTTTGCAAATCAAACTCAACAGGATTTGAAGAGAATCAAAAGACAGCAAGTGTTGCCTTTTCATGGCTATGATTTTTCATGGCGAGAATTTTCCAAACTGTTGGTGCTCACTTGAACTTGCCTGGAAAGGAGGAAGTAGATTAATTTGCTATCTGTTTCTTTACGGAGTATTTAGCTTTATACTGTTCACTAAACAGGGCAATTACAACACCAGTCTTTACAAGAAGCACATGATGTAGGTCTATTTAGAAAATGCTTGTTTCAACATTAATATTTGAAATAAATATTAATAATCTCCAGTGAATAGCTTTTTTTATTTTCCCTTTTAAACCTTGCCAGTAATTTTCAACTTGTATATCAAGGGAACTTTAATGCACCTGTAATATTTCAAGCCCAGAAGATATTGCAAAAATAATTTTTTTTTGCTTTAAATATCTAGCTATTAGGCATAATAAATTAAATGCAGATATTAAACATTAAATTGACAGTTTTAATCATCTAGGTACAAAAGGAGAACAAACAGTTTGCTGCAGTGCTTGCATGTGGGCATGTATTTCTTCTGTATGACACATCCCCTGAAGGGCCTCTGGGAAATTCCACCTCGCTGTGCTACAAATGAAATGTCCTCTTGTAGTATACTGCACCATAGTTCAGCAGCAGGCATCTTCCTAATGTCCTTCAAAATATAAAGAACTGCAGAAATGATGTGCCCGAGGGGAATCCTGGGAAGCTCTTGTTAAAATTCCATCATCAAATTAAGTGGAAGCTTGGAGTGATTTTCCATCTTCTAGTGCAAATTGCAGGTTCATGCAGAATGCAAAACCGTCTCTTTCAGAGATAAATTATTTCTAGAGTTTTAATACAATTACCTTGGCAGAGCAAATATTTTGCCTGTTGGACAGGGCTGCATTGCACCAAAAGGCAGGTTAAAATACCTGTCTATAGGCTTTTGTACATTGCCTTAATATTTTTAATACTGTAGCTGTTGGACATTATATTTTTTTTTGTAAAATCACTGAAATTTTTTTTTTGTTTTTTTAATCAACTCTTTAATAATTGTGGTCAAAAAATAAATTTCACTGAAACTGATAAACCAGTTTGTGCATCTTTGTAATATATTTGAACCACCAGCACACGTATTTTAACTGAAAAAAACCCAACAACAAAACAACAAGGAAAAGAATTAGTTTTATATCAACATAAGATAGCCTTCTTATGTTCCCAGTTGTTACAGGGAAATGGAGTACATAAGATTTCATTACGCCTTTTAAATGAAATATATGGTAGCTAATGGTTTTAGGATTAGGGATTCTTTTGAGAGAAGGACAACAATGGTTACTATTTTTTTCTAATCAGTATTGCATTTAAATTTAAATTTATTGTGTAGAATATCATATATTCCATCAGGTTAATGCAGAGAGATGATTATAAAATACATTTATTGAAAAACCTTTTTTTCATTTTGTGGAAAAAAAGGGAAAAAGTAAGGAGGAAATCTAATTGATTTCCCAAGTTATAAGTAAAAGGAAACATTTTTGAAGAGTTTTGCATAATTATAACCGCAAGGAAAAAAAAAATTACATAACAATGGAAAAATTATATCAACCCTATTTACTGAAATCACTGTGGTTGGAAGTAATCTCTGGAAATTGTCTGACATAACTCCACTGCTCAGAGCAGGGTCAACCCATATGCAGTTTGGTCTTGAATATATACGACATCTTCATAGCAACCTTCCTCACCAGATATTTAAACAAATAATATCCATCTGTCCCTATGTCCTCAGAGCCTTCTCCAGGCCTAACGGACCAAAATCTTTCCTCCTTTTCTCATACAAAAAAAAATCTTCCAAGCTCATGTTCATCTTTATTTCCCTTTCCCGGACGCACTATACTATGTCCATGTTTTACTTCTGCTGGTGAGGACAGAATTAGACCCCATATTCCAACTGTGTCCCACCAGATCTGAGTAGAGGGGAAGGATCCCCTCCCTCAGCCTGCTGGCCATGCTTCTCACAATGCAGCCCAGAAGGCTGTTGGAACTCTTTTTTGCAGGGGTACATTGGTGTCTCATGGGCATATTGGTGTCTGCTTGGAGATCTGGGCCTTCTCTGCAAAGCTGTTTCCATACAGCTAGTCTCTAGCACATACTGCTGCACAGGGTTATTTTCTAATGGCAGGGCTATGCATTTCCCTCTGTTGAACTTAATGAGATTCCTGCTGGTCCATTTCTTTACTCTGTCCATGTCTGTCTGCATGGCAACCTGCCTGTTTGGTATTTCAGTCACTGCTCTGAGTTTTGTGCTGCCTGGAAACTTGCTGAAAGTGTACTTTGGCACCCTGCCATCTAGGTCATTAATGAATGTGTTCAACATTGCTGAACACAGTATTGGTCCCTGGGAAACACCAGCAGTGACTGGCCTCCAGATGGAGTTGGTGCCACTGATTACAATGGTCTGAGCCCAGAAGTTCAGGCTGTTTTCAGTGCACCTTACTGTCCACTTATTGGAATTTTATGTGAGACAATGTCAGTAGCCTTGCTCAACTGAGAAAAACAGGCAGAGCTCCCCATATACTGGTTTTGCTTGCAACTGAGTTAATTTTCTTCACGACAGTTCTCACGGTGCTATATTTTTTAACTAAAGCTTAAATGATGCCTTGGCTATTGCTGTGCAGCTCTCTCACGGTGTCAAGGACTTCTCTGTTTCTCATTCTGCTCCCTCAGCAAGTAGACTAGGGGTGCACAAGAAATTGATACAGCTGACCCAAATTGACCAAAGAGATATTTCATACCATATCACAAGGTGTTGTGCTCAGCAATAAAGCTGGGAAGGCACTGGCAGAAAGGAAGTTTTTCTAAAATTGCCATTGCCCAGTGACTGCCTGGACACTGGTCTGGTATCTGTCAGCAATAGCTTTTACATCACTTACTGAGGTTTTGTTTTCTTTCACCAGTGAGTTTTCTTTGTCCCTTCAGTTCTCTCAGCCCTCTGACTGCAGGGCTTGTAAGAGAGAGGCTGTGTAACCTCCTAATCCACTGAGCAAGTCATTCTGCTGTAGGGAGCAACCTACAGGTTAGGTATGATTTCCCGTTTGCCAGTGAATGTTGACTACTTCCAATTGTTGTCTTGTTTTTAATGTGTTTGGAAACTTTCTCAGTATTATTTACTCCATCATCTTCACAGGTGGAGCTGGTCAGTCTGTAATTCCCTGGATGGTCTTACATTTCAGATCTTGAGATGCAGCTGTTGATTTCTCACCAATATTAAAGAAAGAAATATAAAAAAAAAATAACTTGGATTTGATCCCAATTTACTCTTTCCTAAATCCCTTTGAACACCTTAGTGTTGGAAAATTCTCTTGATCTGTCTTACTATAAGGAAAGTGTTTGTGTTAAATAGGTAAGGAAAACAAAGAAAGAAACACACAAAAAAAATTCCAACATCCCCCTCCCCCTAAACTCTGAGAATGGAATATACACAGAGTTCCTTTTTTAAAATTTCCTGGTCAGCTGTGGATTTCTTTTTCACTGAAGCAGAGAACTCCACCAAAATAAGGAATATATTGTCATATTGTCACAGAAGGTTTCAGCCTACATTTGACTGAGGGGACAGCTAGAAGTGAGAAGTGATGAGTCTGTAATATGGAGAATCAGTCACTGTGATATCATTGTGGAGTTGCCCAAGTGCAAGTGGATGCGAAGGCTAAAATTGGTGTCATCAGGTTTAAGAGACGATGACTTTGCTGTCTTACCATGGCACAAAGAGTCGCTGAAAGATAGAGCTGGAAGAATTCTAATGAGACTACTTACCCCAAATATGCACAAGACAGAATAAAATACATTTATAGTAATCTTGATGATTTTGCCTTCCATATTTTAAAAGACTTCTACTGAAGCATATTCTAAAGAAATTAAACAATTCTTCATTGCAGCCTTTAGCAGATCTAGTTGAAATGGGGATATAGTTTACCTGAAGTAGTTTGCCTGTAATAAAATAGTAGTCCTTAGTATTAGGAACATTAGAAATGATGTGATTAACTAGCTACTTGACTAAAAACGCTGTTGAAATATCTTTTCTATATACATAGTTAAAAGAACTACAAAAAAAAAAAAATCCAGCTGATGTCAATCAATAGACTCCTATTGCCTGCAATAGAACTAAGTCTATTTACAGCAGATGAGACCCTGGCTCCAAATTTTATCACACAATCTCAACATAAAACAGAGAAGTTTGAGGAGGCAAAAACCTCACAAAATTAAATTGATCTGAAAATGTGGAGTATTTCTCACCATATATTAATTTGTCAGCACAGGTTTATATAGTAATTTCAAGAATCTCATTTAATAGTGGAGGAACTGAAGTGTCAGTCAATTGCAGTTTGTACATTTTACCCTTCAGCATCCACAATATAAATGACTAAAAATAGGTTTTTTAATGGAAAGCCTGCAAAATCCCTGAAACAACAGCAGAACAAATTCAGCTGCAGTAAAACAGCATAAAGCAAATTTACTAGAATAATATGTCGGCAGTTCATCATCACAAGTGTAGTAATATTTTAAGTAACGGGATGTCTGCTCCCTGGGCACACTGCAATTAGAATGAGTTCACAAAAAATGTGTTCATTAAACTGAATCTACTCGCAACAAAAATGTAAAAAGAGCCATCAGAGAGATTACTTCTTGTAGTTTCCTTTGCTTATCTTTTCCTCTTCTTACCTCTCTTTTCTTCTGTATTTGAAAGGGAGATAGTTTTCTTTTATAGACACCCACTTTAGATGCTAAGCTACAGTAATTTTATTGATTTTTTCCTACAAAAGCTTCATATGCAAATTCGTGTTTCTTTTATTAAGGTTCATTTTGCTTATTTATTGGACTAGATTACAGGAAAAAACATACACGTTAACTGTAAATATCTCATGTTTGGTTTTTGTGGTAGCTGCCTCTTTGTCAGCTATATGAGTGATGTTTTCTTCTAGTTTCATGATAGAATTTTATTATGCTGAGAACAAAAACACGTCACAGGCATTTAAAATCTGTTTAGAGGATCTGATTAATCTAATAGGGAAGCAGATGAGCTCTCCTTCCTTTGTCTTTCTCTCCCTCTCCCTTCCTCTGCTATATTTCCTCACTCACTAGTAGCTTTTATTATGGCAATTTATCTAGATCTAGCAGAGCTGAAAGGGACTACAGAGGAAGAAGTGCCTTCCTATGTAGTTAATAGTTACTCTATGACACGAATGGTTGTTTCAGGTTACAGAAAGAGTGATGAAGCTAATACAGTTTCTAGTAATTGAACTTACTTGAACTGGTTCTATCTTCACTGATAAATGATGTAAATCAGGGCTTGATCTGGTTGCACATACAAAACCAGTGAAGGTGTACTGAAGATCAGGGTCAGATGCTATCTAAATAATAAACCATAAATTTGAGTGGTTTCTTCACATTTGTAAAGGAATCTGGCTATCTGTTATCGAAGTTGTAATTATTTAATATTAGTAGTCAAGTCTTTGGACTAATTAATTGTTAATTTTTTTTCCTTTACTTTCAAATTAATGAGGCCACAATCTAAAAATAAATATGAAGTACTACGTTTCTGAGAAATAATTCTGTAAAATAGAGTTCCTACATCAAAAGTTTCAAAAGTGACTGATATTGTACTCATTGATTTTGACAGAATCTGGATGCCTGCATTTGACCTTCTGAGAAACATTTGTGTATGTAACTTTCTTAGTGACCTTTTCTTCCAAAATATTAAATATGTAATAATTTCCATTGTCAGGAAAGGGAAAAATTAAATTCAAAGTGGGGCTAGAGCTTATAAAGACTAGCTCACTTTGAGCAAATATTAAGTGGAGATGATGTCCTCAAGTTCTACATTTCTGTTGTAAAGAAGATTTCTCTCAACAACTTCATAACCTGTAACATTTTTGCTTAACTTGAACAGTCACTGAACCACAGCAGTTCTGTCACTCCCTGAGCTCAAAGAAGCTTCACAGTCAGCATAAAAGTCAGTGTACAGCCAGAAACTGAATATCTTCAGAACACACACACACCAAGGTCACCTACTCACACAATGCAGGCATTGATTATGGACTTCCATTTTTCCTACACAGTGGGTTAACTAGAGGAAATGAAAAAGTACTGGGGGATGGGCCAATGGGAATTTAACTTGATCTAAGGCAGATAGTCTTCAGAACCTACCTGTACTTTTTAACAGTGTTTTAGTTTCTAGGACATCCAAACAGGACAGGTAGGACCTCTGAGTATGCTCCTAGCTTTTATTGACAAGTTGTTCTTGATCACACCCTTGAGTCTATTGATTATCCTTAAGAGAGAACTTTCTCTGCATCCTAAATGGATGGAAACTATTTCATACAGCCTTGAGCCTATAATTTTAAAGATCTTAGTGTTTTCTGGTGACTCAAGGCTAGTTTCTTCCTCAGACACTCAGGTTTTTTGAATCTTTACTAAAAAAGAAATATTCCTACATGTACTATAGGAAAGACTTGAGGACCTCATGTGGTTCTGGATTCCACTTCTGCAACAAATCACTTTAAAGTGAGAATTTGATTTAACTGTCAGGAAAACCTGTTTCTTTACGGGATAGAGAGAAGTGTAAATGAACATTGGATAGTGCACCATGAAACAATTCAAATGGGATCTCGGAGTCCTCAGTCAGGCTTACAGAGTCTTCATATAACAAGAAAGAATTTGAATATCTTTGAGCGGTCTCTAAGAAAAACAGTGCACCTCACATAGTGAAATAAGAAACAGCCCTGACTGAAGTCTCAAATCCTTTCCCTGGCTGTGCCATGAGTTTTTGTGAAGAATTGCTAGCTGTTTTTGATTTATGTGAGACCCTATATTTGAAGGCAGGTAAAGAAGTGTAGCTTTGGGCTTTTTTTCCTCCCAAATAATTTTCTAGAGCTTAGGCTAAAGTTTTGATTTCTTCTCTGACTTCAAGGCTCCACCACCTCCTGCTGTGCTAAGAGGCACTAACCTCCAAATGGAGCCTGCATTTTATGGGAGGGCATATGAAAGTTATACCAGTAGGACAGAAGAAGCCTACAGGCTCTGATCACAACACCTGTCCAATAAGGTTGATTTCTGAATTTTTTCATCTGCTCCAAGTCTTGTTACACTACATAACACAAGATATTGTGTTTTAATAATCTAATTATTAACAGAAAAAAGCCTTTCGCTTATAACAGACATTAGTCAAAACTTTCAGCCTAACCTTCATTCTTCTGAGTAAGTACACTGAAGAAGAATTTTAGGTTAAAAAAATAATTCTATTGTTTGCTAAGCTATAAATGGAACATTGAAAATAAAAAAAAAGTTTAGCACTCACCAGGGCAAGCAGATAAATCATATTTTCAAGAGTGTGTGTGTATATACCTATATGTATGTGTGTGGATGAGGGGTTATATGTGCATATCTTAAGAAAAAAGTAAGTTTTTTAAGTAAAAGTACTTAAGAGTTTTGTGAACAGCTGCAATAAATAATAAGGAACACTTATAAAATTATCTTTAGCTATCCTAGCCCTTTATATACTTTTTGCATCAATGGTTTTGGTTCTACTAAATTTAAAATAATCTAAAATCCGCCCACTCCATCTTATAAGAAACAAAAGCAGACATGCAGCCAATTACATTTCTCATTATTTAATATGTCATTATGCAATTTTCTCTTCTGGTGTTCAGATCACTAATAAAGTTGTTTAACTTTTCCTGTGTGGCTTTGCACAATTAAATGTTACTAATTATGGACCAGATACCTGATCCTTCACATCTGATCAAAATGATATAGATGGGTACTCTTTAGCTCCGAGTACTACTTACAGTTCATTACATTTTTTATGAAAATTGTAATTCTAAATGTTCCAATTGCTCAAAATAAGACAAAATTTTAAGTAAAATATATCTCTTAGACTGTTTAAATAATGAATAATTTCATATTAGAGGCTTTCCTATTAAAAAGAAAGCAGAAATGTTGGACCTCTGCTGACAGCAGACAGAGTTAGCTTATCAAAAAGTGGAAACAATTTCAAGTGAGTTAGTAATTGTCCAGTACTCACTCAGAAAATCTTCACTCATTTACTAGCGATTCAAGATTTGAAGAAGTGCACTTCAGTTCTCTTTGCAACAGGTCTTTGAAAAAATGTTTGGCTTGCATTGTTGCTTTGATAGGGTATCATGCTAAAGGCAATGATTAATAATCTGGATAGTCTTCTCAAGACAAATTAGTAGTAAGTGTCACAAAGTCATTGAGTTACAGTGAAATAAACTTGTAAAATGTGAATAGGACACAATAGTGCTTTTGGAATTAATTTTCACTGTTGTGAGGAATGTAACGATCCTTTTATCCTTCCAAAAATGTTTTACTTGTTTGAACACATAAATGCCACCCAAGAAAAACAAAGTTTTCTTTTTGCATTTGGGAACAAGGAAATATAATCTGCATTTGTTTAGCTTTCTTTATTTTCTACAAGTAGTTCCCTTTAGGAGCAGAAGACATTTTACATTAGGTAACATGTTGTAAAAGATTGCATGATAAACAAAACCAAATAACAAAAAAGCCACAACCCTGAACATATTCTGTTTGAAGATTATATATACAAAACAAAATTCAGCCGACTGTTCCAAAATTTCATGAGAGAAAGGAATTATTGTCCATTTATATTTCATTTAATTATTAATGATGACCTATTACAGCTCATCATTTCCTTTCCTAAATATTTAGCTCTGATTTTATCTTGAGTACTCTCTAATAATATAAGTATCAAAATTCATTAAAATCTTTACAGAAGTCAGAGGAAAAGTAAGCATAAAATTTAAGAAAAATCTTCAAAATGCACAGAGGCAGATAACTCATAGAAATTACATTGGGAACTGTATTCCAAGATTTGAAATGTAGCTAGCTACCTAAAAGAACAAGAAATTAGTCTTTGTCTCAGCATGTTACTTAATCAGCACTTTTCTAAAATAAAGACATTTTCTGTTCCACTAAGACACATGACTGCTTATGAGAGAAAGAGCTAACCCACACCTTAAAGCTGAGCTATTTGTACTTCTAAAAGAAGAGTAGGAAGACTGTTTAGAACTGTACAAGCCAATCAAAGAGATCAATGGCTCACTTCACGAGAACAAAACCTTGCAATGAGTGTGACTATAACATAATCTGTATTGTGTATACCATGTCATATTTATGTAGTATAATTTAAAAATATTTCAGCATAACTTGTTTTGAATAAAAAACAACGTGATTATCTTTCCAGTACATAGAAGCCTTCTACCATATAAATAATTTTAAACAAATATTTTCAAAATAAAACCCCCAGAAACTCTTACCTCTTGAGTTTTGTTTAGAAACTACAAGCAATGTATATATTATTAGATGAAAATCTTAATGAATCTTATTTGCATAAAAAATAATGTTTTATTCATGAGTGAATGTGCAGGACTGTAAAAACCCAACATGACCTCATTGATTTTTTGAATGGAGGTAGAACAGCTCTTCTGCAGGATGCATTTAAAACATTAATGATTCATATGCCACTTTTCCAGCATAACTGTGAAAAGGTGCTACACTTCAGTGCCTTTGTTGGAATCTTAGATCATTTTATCTTCCTGTATGAATATCACTTGTACATTTATATGACTTACTGCAGGACCTGTTTCTTATCAGCAGCCTTCTGCCCCATCTGGCTCAAAACCCAGCTTGTTGTTAAAGAAAGGTCAGTTTGTCGTGGTCATCCTCCAGCAGTGCTGCTCACACCCTCTGCACTGGGGCTGTTTTGTGCAGACCACACCCAAACCTCTCCTCCTCCCCTCGGCTGGGGGTGCAAACCTGGCCCCAGCAGAGCACATTACCATTTCAACATGTTCCCAGAGAGAATTTGGGGGATTTGTCTGCCATCGTGCCCGGTAGGCACTTCCTTGCCCACATGCATGTGCTGGATGTAACCCCAGTCACAATTTTGACTTTTTAATCCCTTCCCTTCACACCACCCCATGCTCTTTGCTCATCAAACCTGTCCATCCCCTTCTTTCATCACTGCTGGTTATGATCTTCTCCCCAGCTATCCTAGTTTAAAGTTGTTCTAATGAAGTCAACTATGTTTTCTGAAGTTAAAAGTTTAAACATAAAAGTTTATTTCCTCTCTTTTTCCCTGTAACACTATTTTTGTTTTGTTGCAGATGCTGAAAAAGGAGCTTGATAATTTATTCTACCCTCATAACTCTATAAAGTTCACCACTGAATCATATTTTAAATGACCTCTTTCTCTGAAAGTATCCTTCACTTGTACTGGGTTTGGCTGGAACCGAATTAATTTTCTTTAGAGTAGGTTATGCATGGCACTGGTTTGGTTCTGTGCTGGAAGGAGTGTTGATATTACAAGGATGTTTTCATGCTGCAGTGAGGGATGGAGGGAAGTAGCTAAACATACAGCCTACTCTATGACTATATGGGAGAAGGTATTTTCCTTAACTTCACATGTTGTCTCTATATACACCCTGTACACAGTCTCTGCATTCTTTCTTCCACTAGGATGAGGATGTGTGGACATCTCTTTTCTCTCAAATGTTTTCTTTCATTCTACATTATATCTATTTTAAAAAGACTAGATGTGGAGTACAGAGGTTGACTAAGATTATCCATAACATATCCAGAACTCAGAAGTTCATGATACTTGAAAAAGACAGAAAGTGTAAGTTTCATTGGCAAGTATGAATCCTTTATTTCCTAGAACAGTTTCCACATGTCAGAATGGAGTATGCCACTGGCAAAACTGACTGCCAGAGTAGAGCCAGAAGGGTGCCCAGCTTCCCTCTTGGGGGCAGGCTTACCAGGGTGACAGTCAGCACCATCCATCCCATCTATAGTGAGAGGAGACAGGATACCAGCTTCCTGGTTCCAGACTCCAAAGATGTTGCAGCGTATAGTAACAAACATGAGTCATAAAATGTCTGCAGTGACATATTCGATATTCCTATTTCCTTTATATGCATTTTCCTCAACACGTATACTGACTTCTTTTTTGAAAGAATTATGCTGCCCATTCCTGATACAAGTGTGAAAAAAACTGAATTCCATAGAACTCAAAAGGAAGATTAGTGTACTTATATGAAAACATGTGGCTTTTAACATAAAGTTAATATAGTTTCTTTAACTACATCTGTTTTCAGGCATGTATAAAGGATATTTCATATTAAGCAGCACAGGGCTTTCCTGGGAAAGAAAGTATGGGAACGTGTGGCAAAGATATTTTCATATTCAAACCAAATCTTGAAAATTATACTTTCCATATATTTCAGATTTCATTTACCCAGATTTCAGATGACAAGCAAATACAGCAACAGACTGAGAAACATAGATACAAAAAATTGCTTGATATGAATAATCAGAGATAATGAGCTCTCATTGCTTCAGATGTGCCTGTTCATGCTGTGCATTTGTGCTGAGGGAAGTGAAATAAAAAAAATTATGTGCTGGACAGCTCATTGCTTTCCCCAAGGCTAGAAATAGCTACATTTTAGTAAAAGAAATAAGCCACCTGGGTAATAATTTAAATATATGGACATAAAGTTTCTGACTTCTTTGAGGTGTTATCAAAGTCAAATCCATCGTTTTGACGGTACATCATGTATGGTAGCCATAGATCTCAGTCCCTTTGTAATTAGCAAGTTTATGAGGAAGTAATGGTCCATTATTCTCTTCTGAACTGTTTGAAATTTGTCCTGTCTTTAGAAAGGGTGACTTTCGAGTTCACAAGTATATTGGTAGGTGTGTCTTGAAATAAGCTGTTCTGAAATCAAACAAGCTGATATTAACAGCAGAACAAAACAAAACAAAGTGCAATTTATAATCTTTACAATAATTCAGATTTTAAAATCTTGTTTAAAATTATGAAACTTTTCAGTCAATTTAACTTCTTATGGTAAATTAACTTTGTCTTTCAAGTTTTCTTTTTCCCTTTTATTTTCTCTTGTAGAAACTGAAAAAAGAAACACATTTAATTTAGTTATTTTGTGTATCTACAAAGTGCTCTTAAGAAAATACACTAACACAAAATTACAAGTTTTTTAATGTGGAGAAATATCTGATGTTTTGACATTAAAACACATGGGCTGAAACTGGAAAGAGGGATATGTTTTAAAAGCAGTGTGGTTTAAATTCAAAATTAACCAGCCCAAAGACAGATTGTAGACTGTAAACAGAAATTGTAGGGTTCAGCAGACATAATTGATTACAGATTCACTGACCAAAACCAAAACAAACTAGTACCACTTGGTTATCTACCCACGTATATGCCATTCACTTGCATATGTTACAGTGCATTCAGATTTTTTTCCAATGTTATAAAAAAGGATTTGACATCTTCATGATCACATTACCATAATTGATTTTTCCCAATGTAAATTCTAAAATGCCTAATCTGTTTCTCTTGTTTCACTTACGTTGTCTTCAGGCCAGATTAAATTATTTTTGAATGACAACTGAGCAAGAATGTTGTAACAGATATGAAATTTGCCTACGCCAAAAGCACAGGAATTTTGTGAAGCTGTGTGTATCACACTCTGTTACAGTGTTATTTTATTTTCAAAATATTATAAAAATCGGACTGTAAAGAGCTGTCGACTAAATCTTTTACTTATGCTTTTCATAGTGCTTTTCCCAATGGACAGTAACAAACATTTCTGATACTTTTGAAATTCTGTCAATTAATTTGTATTAGAATTTATGTTTGTTTACTTAATTCAAGCAATTTATTTCCTTCTGAAAAACTTCTGTGATTACTAGAAACAATATATGTGTGCTGTACATACAGTACATTTCATTTGTGTAGCCTGGACAAGAAAAGACTCCAGGAAAAATTTGTGGTGTCCTTTCAGTACTTAAAAGAAGGTTAAAAGAAAGAAGGAGAAAGGCTTTTCACCAGAATCTGTAAGGACAGAACAAGAGGCAGTGGTTTTAAACTGAAAAAGGTTATGTTTAGCTTGGACATTCAGCCATTTGGGAATTTTATTGGTTTATTATGAGGGTGGTGAGACACTGGGACAGATTGCCCAGAGAAGTTGTGGATTCCCCGTGATTGTTAGTGATCTAGTCAGGTTGAATATGGCCTTGAGTAATCCATCTTTTGGGAGATGTTACTGCAAAGGCGGTTGGAATTGTTGATATTTAAAGTCCCTTCCAAAGCAAAACCTCCTGATTGTGTGGTTCTTAGACTGCAAGCATACTTCCACATTCTTCAGCTGTGTAGATTCACTAGATAATTTCAAGAGATTGGTCATAGGTTAAATAAATGATATGTTTTTATATATAACAAACTCTGACCAAAGCTTTGAGTGATATGTGTGCTTATATGCTGTTCTTGTCCAAGGGCAGTACCTGGCATTTCCTGTTGTTGAATTTGATGACACTCTTGCTAGCTCATTTCTCCAGCCTCTTCAGGTCCTTCTAAACAGCAACATACCCACCTGGCATACCTACACTGAGTTTTGTAGAGCCTACAGTCTTGCTGAGGGTGCTCTTTTTCTTC
This sequence comes from Vireo altiloquus, assembly GCA_013396875.1. NCBI lineage: Eukaryota > Metazoa > Chordata > Aves > Passeriformes > Vireonidae > Vireo > Vireo altiloquus. Next base: position 2,324,351 of record VZRF01014343.1, on the reverse strand, counting down.
TGCCACTCAAGTTAAGTAGTGCTGAGTTACTGATCACTGGGACACATTGCTAGTGACTGCTGTCCATCTGGACTTGATGTTGCTGATCACAGCCATCTCAGCCTAGCAGCTCTGATTGTTCTCAGTCTAATTCACTGTTCATTTTCCTGTTTGCTAAATATCTTATAGATGCCAACAGTACAAAACTTCTTATTGACCTCTTGGCTTGAGCTATCTAATGACAGTCAGGGACAACAGTTGAGTTGCTTGGAAAGGGCCTTGGCCAATCAGGAATACAGTTCAGTTAAACCTTCTTTGCCTGATGAAAATAGAAACACATTTTAAGAAAGATTTATATTGATCAGAAGCATTCAATTTTTTTTTTTTTAGTTACTTTACAAAGATGATTTCCTCAAGACTTAATGTCTTTTCCAGTTATCAAACTAGTAGTTATTGACTAGTAGTTAATTAAGGTCATCCGATGAAGATATTTTATGGATCTGAATTCTTAAATAGTGTGTTTTCTGACTTCTCTTTTGTGTGATATAGAAAATCTTAAGTCAAGTGCCTAATAGTAATTTCATCTAAATTCAAACTGTTTGTGCATCAGCTTGTGTATGTGACTTCCTGCACATTTTGTTCTCATTAAAATGCCCCAGGGAATCTCCTTTAAATTGACTAAATAACAAAGCCATGCTTGAGATTAATCCTCTTTTTGGAAGAAATACTTAATAAGGATACACATATGAAATCTATTCAGTCAGTCCACAATAATATTTGTGATCCTTATTAAGAATATGAAAACAGAAAACTATGAAATGTAGTTTGCATTTTACTTTCCATAAATTAGCACAATGTTTAATGACCTGTCTAACTGCCTCAAAGTTTACATTAGTTGAAAAGACAAGTTTGAATAAGTTGAGTTTCATTGCTGACAGTAAACCAAGATTAAAATTAGTACAGGAGAAATTCTGCACTTGACTAATATTGCACTTCAGTCTAACAGACATTTATTTGCCTATTTAACTTTATTAATAACATAAAACCAATATGATATAATACTTGGTACTTCTGATACTATTTTTTAAAGATTTTTTTGATATAGAGGGGTTTACTTAAAAACTGTTAGTGTATATATATATATATACATATAAAAGTATATACATACACATATTGTCATAGCAATTATGGTGGTTTAAGTTTGAAGGAATCTTAACTTAGAATTAAGGCAGTAAATACAGTTTCGAAAGGAAGATTTCCCTACCCTAGGATGAAATGGTGATTACATCACCATTCCTCCTGGTTTTTTGTGATGAGGCAGAAAATCTGTGACAGGTGTCTAAGCTGAATTAAGCTCTTACCGATTATATTTTCCTAGACAAGTAGGGCGATTTGTTCAAGGAGCAGACACAAAAGCAGGGGGATATGCCTGAAGAAACTTCAGCTGTGGAAACCCATCCAGGAGCAGGCTTATCCTGAAGAACTGCAGGCTGTGGAGAGAATTGATGCTCGAAGAGGGGAAAAGTGTGAGAAGGAAGGAGAAGCAGAGTGGAGATGTTATGAACTGGAGACAGGCCCCATACGTCAATCCTCCCCTCCACTTCTCTGATGGGAAAGGAGGAGTCGGGAATGGCAACATGGAGTTCAGTCTGGGATAAAATGGAATGGGGTAGGGAAGAGGGTCCTTTAGAGGGAGAAAAGGGGGGTCATTGTTTCTCACCATCCTAGTTTATTTTGATTGACAACAAATTAAATTTATTCTCCTCAAATTCTGTCTACTTCACCCATGTTAGTATTTGGTAAATGAACTCCCTGTCTGTCTTGACTCATAAATGTTTTCATTGCCATTTCCTCATCTCTTGAGGAGGGAGAGTGAGAGAATATCTGTCTCTGTGTGTGTGTGTGTGTGTGTGCGCGTGTGTGTGTGTTTGTGGCAGATGGCCAAAGTCAATCCATTGCAGACTTTTATTATAAGAAGGTATTCAGTCTGAAAAATATATTCACAGAAAAATTACTGTAGAAAAAGCAGGAAACTGTTTCTGTATTTATTTATTGATATATTTATTTTTTATATATTATTATATCTATTTTTTTTAACTGCTGTTTATCATTTTGGATGCTATAAAAGATGGAAGTCCTATGGTTTGAGTGAATTTTTGTTATAAGCTGAAAGATTTATATAGTAAACTCTGTGTTTAACCTTATAGGTGTATGATTAGCAGTGCTGAACATGAAATTAAATTCTGGCTGTTCCCCTTGGTCAAAGAGTTTTGGGATTATAGACTATTTCTGAAGTTATAATTGAATCAGAACTACTTAATGTTCACTTAGGTCTAACAAGAAATATTTTGAACACCACTTGTCACTTGAGTGTATTTAGCAAGATAATTAGGAACAGAAAAAGAATAAGGCACCTGAAAACTATAAAATAACATGAAACAGAGAACAGTATGTAATGTTGCAATTTTGGATCAGTCCTTAAGAAGCAGACCCATCAGCTGAAAGTCCTTCAGAGTTCACTTTCTCCTGACTTTTTTTCTCAAACCTTTGTTCAGGAATAGACAGCTAATGTAATGTGAGAACTGTATGAGCTGGAAAGTACAGTGTACCTAGATCATGACATCCCTTGTTGAATGAAAGAGAAAATGTCCTTTGTGAAAATCAGACTGAATGTTCAGTGAAAAGAAAGCAAAAAGAAATAATCAAGGCTAAAAGGAATAAAGCAAAAAGAAATAAACCTAGACTACATTCTTCCTGAATTAATTTAGCACCAGTTGATGTATTTAAATAATGAGCCTAGCTTTTTTACACTTTTGTATGCTCACAAAAGAGAGTTAAGTATCTCCAGAGAGCAATTAAGATTTTAAATTTAAATAATTTTCTGTGAAAAATATTTCTGTGAAAAAGGTTTGAAAGCAGCATAAAAATCATACCACTGAAGAAAGGACTTAGTGTATAAACTAGGTCTTACTCTTTATTTCCTTTCACCACATTATTGACTTTCCCCTACTTAGAAGAGTGTAATCTAGTCTTCAAAATCAAAGACTCAAAAGATTGGAAAACCTGAAATGAAGACTTGCTGTGCATATTCATTATGATAATCTCTTTAACCACATAATTTTCTGACATTTTTCCGATAAGACCTGCCCTTCAATGAACAGAGCTAATATAAAATTTATCAATGTTGTGCAGTAATTCCTATTTTAATCTGCATGTCATGCAGAAAAAAACTGAAAATCCCAAAACAACCCAACAAAACCAAAACAAATAAAACCCTATCTTCAAACACGAAAAGAACCAACAAACCACAAATGCCTATAGACCATTCTGACTGAAAACTGAAGTCGGAATTTATGTCTGTTGTTTGTTAAGGAAGACTGTGAATGCTCACTTCTCTTAGCACAAAAAAAACCCAAAAAACCAAGAAACCTCTGCAGCATTCAGATACAGTGAAATGCACAAGTATCAAAATTTGCCAATGATTTGTGAAATATTGCTGAACAAGTACAAAAGAAGACAAACCTGCGAAATAAAACTGTTAATCTTAGATTAATAGAGTAATCATATCCTACTAGCTATTATTTAGGCAGTAAAATTTGGTATGGGAGGAAGTTTTACAAAGTATTTGTGAAATACATGTATTTTGGGTTCTCTTATGATATCCTATAATTTGTCATTCCAGGGAACAGAAGTCTGATTGCAACTTCTTGGATATGCAGCATTAAGTGAATGGTGCATTCTGGACTATCACAAATGAACAAGGAAATACCAAGAGGGTATTTAGAAAGAAAAAATAATTCATGAAAAGCTAGTTATATCTTGGTTTCTTTCCGAATGCTCTCAAAGGGTTGTTGTTCAGGATTTTCAAAATAGAAACTCAAAATAATTAAGTTTTATTTTTGGTTTTTTATGGCTATACTTTGAAGATCATCAAACTCTGTTCTTCAAACACTCAAATATTCGCTAGTCTTCTGGATGTTTTCTCAAGCATAAATACCTATGTCACACACTAACTAGTAAAAAGTTTATATTCCACTTATTTGTGCTAAGCAGCAATCTTTGAAAAACTGTAGTAGAAAAGATTTGTATTAGCTTACATGGAAACTAAAAAATGTAAAAACACATACCTACAAAATTACAATTTTAGTTGTATTCTTGAATATTTTGGCTAGCCCAAAATATTATACTAGCTAGCCCTTCTCATAGAAATGCCCATTCAGAAAGAAATGTTTTATGCTTGTCTTGATGTAAGTAACAAAATCAAGATTAATAATGCTGTTCTTGAGTGAAGTAAACTGGATTAATAAGAATTAGATTGACTAATTCTTGGTAAAGTGAATATTTTTCAGCTATACTTTAGTAAGGATGGAATTTTGGTTTTCACTCTTAATGGAAGCTATATATGTAGCAAATATGCAGCACCTTTGAATGCATAAGATTCCCTGGGAAAAACCTTTGAGCAGAAGAGAAATCAAATTGCAAAGTATCTGTGTTTTGGTGAATTTGGTTATGTCAGCAACTTCTGGCAACAAACTTAGACTGTCTGCCCAAAGACACATATAAATGGACAATGTTGATATAATTTAACTGATATTTTTTCCTTAAAATGAGGACAATGAATTTTTTCTTAATGTAATTTTTTCTTAATGTGACTGAGAAATTTGTATAGAAACCCCTAATAATTACAAATAATTTTAATTCTCAAAACCTCAATGTGGGCAAAATGTTCTCAAATTTTGATAATCATGAGGAAAACTGTAATGTGTGCAGAGCTGTTTCCTTGCATTTTTCTCACAAACACCACTGTTCAATTCCATGGAACTGTAAGGACGAATAGAAGACCAAGGTTAAACTTTTATTTTACTCCCTTTTATGTTTTATTGAACTATGTTGAGTGTCAAAGAGGTGTAAATCCATTTCAGGTAGACACAGAAAGTTTAACCTTGAGTGTGCTAGAGAAATATCTGAAATGCAAAGGAAATTCATGTGTTTTCATCACTGCCATCACTGCATCGGTACAGTGATGTATGAGGATATGCAGTGAAAGGCTACTGCAAAATCAGAGTATGAGGCAATTTTGCAAACTGTCTTTTCCTGTTGTGGTCCAGGTTGCCTAGAGGTGATCTGAAATGAAGAAAGCCAAAAGCAGCAGCCTCTTCAGTAGCCCCTCTCTCACCCAGAAGAGTTTGAGTGGCAAACCATAAGCTATTGGCACAGAGGTATCTTGAATTCTTGTGATTGAACTCCACTGACTTATATCGGAATGCTGAAACTGCTAACACAACTTGGACTTTGCCCAGCATTATGTATGTATTAGCTGGTTTCTGGAGCCTAAAAGTCAAAAAATTTTGTTATGTTTAATCTTGTACAACACATTGGTCTGGTTTGGAAGAATAAACTAGAGGAGACAATTTTAAATGATGACAACAGCTGTTTCAGAAGATTAAATATGTCATAAAAACAAAGCGAAACAACTTTATCAGTTGCAATTTAATGTAAGTTTCCATTAACTGCAAAACAATTCCTAAATCCCAGGAAACACTTTCAAAGTGACACAGTTTTTCTTTTTTTCTATATTATTTCACAATTTTATATACACAAAAATTATTTCAAAACTTCCTTTTCTGGACTTGGAAAGGCATAAAAATCTTGGAGGTTTTATAACTTCTTCTGGTTGCAGAATTAAATATAACACAATAACATAACATCCTTGAATCATTGATCCTCTATGGAAGAATGAAGGAAGCAAGGTATCTGACTTCCAAAACCTCTTTTACAAGCCATCTCTATTTACTCAGAGAGTATATGATAATACCATGGGTATAAATGAAGACTCAGTTTGTAGCAGTAAAACAGAGAATATCGAGACACAAAAAAAAAACCAAACCAGAAAGTAAGAGATAAAAGGTAAAAGCAATTTTTTAGGTCCTATCTGCCATGTCTACAGAAGAAAATATATGTCACATTACTTTGGTGCTCATGTTGTGGCCAGGGGGGAAAATCGTGGAGATAGAAACAGAGATTTGTTTTGTATTTCAATCTTCTAAGAAAAACAGCTTTGAATAAAGCTATAGGAAGTTGTTTCATCTCTGCAGACTGGTAAATGGATGTTGCTTTTAGTAGTGGGAGGTCAGAGGTTTGTATTCAGCTGCAGGTTCTGAAAAAAATTATCAGCTGTGATTTGCCTAATTTGTGAAAGAGCCTGTAGTTCTTTTTATTTTTTTTTTTCTTATCTGTAAGACGAATTGTCTAGCCAACAGGAGACTAAGGAATTTTGTCTAAATTTTTTTCCTTTTGCTTAGCTTTGAATTACTGTGTGCTGTAACACAATGTTATATACTTTTGATATAGTTAAGTAATTAATTGATAGGGGAACACACACTCTTCTGTGTAGTGCAAAGAGTGACCTCAGGATAATGATGATTTAATGTAGAGGAGTACAATCACAGAATAATCACAGAGGCTTCACAAGCCCGCAGATAGGGTGGAAACAGAGATTTCAGGGCTATTAAATAATGACCTACAGTCAATTACTTTTTAAAGGAATACAACTTCAGGACCAGGGTAAATTTAGTCCTTTTGCAAAAGAAAAAGAGAAAATAAACAAGAAACAGACATAAAACTCAAAGTTTATGTATAACATAGAACTGCAGGCACTAAATAAAAAACATGTGTGGTGGATGCTGCAAATTACGAAAAATTATTTTAAAAAGGCCATAGAATGAAGAAGAAAACATCAACATCATGATCACTGTCACTCTTGGTGAAGAGCTCCAAAAGTTGATGACTCACCCTAACCTTCCTTCTTCTTGAGGAAAAGTACAATAATCGGTCTTAGATGCCCTGAAACTAGAGGGGTGCTTAAAGGGTGAGAATAAAAGCAGATACAGGAATGAATACCATTTTTCCCATCCTGATCAAGAGCTCCATTCATTACAAAACAGTTCCATTTCCACACAATGTTTCATTTTTGCTGAAACAACATTTAAGAAAATGAATAGTTTTCCAAATCTCTTAAAAATAGTAAACAAAAGTATTTGCAATGCAGCTCCTGGAATGAGTCCAGCAGACGTTTGGAGGTTTAGGGGCAAAGATGTTTAGAGGAGACAGGACCATCTCTCTTACGAGACCTCAGCTTGTTCAGCCCTGAGAAGACTGGAGGGGACCTGTCAATGTCCAGAAGCATCTGAAGGGAGGTTGCCAAAAGGGTGGAGCCAGGCTCTTCGTGGTGCCACCAGGAAATAGGAGAAGGGGTAATGGGCAGAAACTGATGCACAGGAAGTTCCACCTGAATATGAGAAAGAACTTCTTTATTCTGAGTGTGGAAGTGCACTGAACAGGTTGCTCAGAGAGGTTGTGGAGTTTCCCTCACTGGAGATATTCAAGACCCATCTGGTCCCATTCCTGTGCCATGTGCTAGGACGACCCTGCTTGAGCAGGGGGGTTGGACCAGATGGCCCAATGTGGGACCTTCCAACCTTAGGCATTCTGGAATTCTGTGAAACTCTCTTGGTCACCTTTTGCTTTGGGTTTACACTATGCCTTCAGAAAAACCACAAAGAACTTTGCAAACCCTTAGACATTTTTCTCTGTCTGTACCCTCAGTGTGCATATTTACTTCCAAGTTTTTTGTCTAAACAATTTTTTTAATCAATAGGAAGAAGGAGAGACATCCCAATGTGATCTGTCTCCTGTCTTAAATAGATTAATTATATTGCACCAGGAAAATGTCTACTTTTTATTAACATAATTGTCATAAAAAATACAACGAACAAAAAAATTCCCAAGTATTTTGGCATTGCAGACAATTACAATGATTGCAATTGAAGGAAATTACCAATTATGTACTGTGGACATGTGCAAGGAATAATGGTCCTAAATATTGCACACTTACAGACAGCCAGTGGCAGTTTGTATGTAGTGCCTTAATTTGAGGGATTTGCAGTTTGTGACTGGAGGGAGAGGTTTCAATTTTGTTGTTGTAGCCTAAAACTATATACTAAATATTCTCTGAGCCTTAAATTTTCTGGCATATACATATATTAACTGGATTATTGGATTCTCAAAAGAGCTCCTTTCTTGAGCAAATTTAGTCTTCATAAACCCCAGACTCCAGTGTACAGATTTGTGAGGTGCTAGGGAACAGCATATTAAAAATCAGTAAGAAAAACTCCTCAGATAAAATTTTAAAGCAGAGACATCTGTAGCTGAATTAGTCATTCTAGGTGGTCTTAAGAGACAATGGAAAGAAATAGGAGATTTTATGTTTCTTGTTATTCTAAAGTGTATATTTAAAATAGGTTAATTGAATCTTAGCTCCCAAGAAATATTTCATTCCTCTTTAAACCACAAAGAATATGTGATGTGACCACTGAGAAGTAGAAACTTTACGCTGTAGACGTAGGCTACTACATAAGCTGAAGCTGTTCTAGATGAATCCTGTTGCTCTGGACTACTAATCTTTTCCCAAATCTTTTCCACACTTTCTTCAGTGAACAAATAAATATCATCTTGCTAGCCTGTGTCAACAGATGATAGGATTTTTCACTTACTGCCTCTATTTTTGTGCCTTTTTCAAAGGCTGGGTTTACAACCCAAATTTTCTATGAACATGTTCTACTATAAAATGAGTCTAATCTAGAAAAGTTCAAACTAAAACATTACTAAGGAGGAAAAGAACCATAAAAATAGTCTTTGTTTATTTTGTAAAGAAGGAAAGATTGGGTGAACCAAATTGCAGTAAACAAAGAATCCAGTCATAATCAGAGTATTAAAAATTATTCTACTTAAAAAAAGTGAAAATATATTAAATGATGCCTAGAAAGCATTACTGAAAAAGTTGTATGTTCAAGAAAGCAAATAATATAAAAAAATTACAATTTTCCTTTTAAAAATTTCAATAACTATGCATCCATAACAACATTAACAACAATAACAATAAGTATTATTATTATAAAATAAAAGCATAGAAGTATAAAGCTACAGTACAGTAAGGTAGAACATAAGAATAGAATACTCTTTCAGATATGTGAATCACATGAATTAGTATCCTGTTTCTGACACTGGCCATAAATGGATGTTATGAAAGAGGACGAACAGGGCAAATACCTCTCCTAGGAATATAGCTCCTAGGAACATTCCAGATTTAATCTAGTTTCACCTCAGGTGATTTCTGCAGATATATTACCTGCTCAGCAGGTCAGTAAAAGTTTATTTGTTCTGAACCTGGTTTGAATTACCTCCATGTGACAGCCCATAGTTCTATGTTCTTTCTCTGGAGATGGCTTCTGGTTTCTCTGATATAGTCATGTTAGCAAAACTGTTAAACAAGAAGGAGCACACATTGTAAAAATATAACCATAATTATTTTGCAGCCGATGACCTGAAAAGGCTGCCTAATATAAGGGATGTGGAGGCAGAGAGCAGAATTGCGACACATGTAGGGGTAAAAACATTTGATATTGAATGTATTGGAGAAGGGGTTACAATCCCTGAAAATTCCCATATGCCATAGTGCCTGTCAATTTGTTTCAAGGAACATGGATTTTTTTATTCAGTAATGTGGCATGTATGCAAGGAACAATGTTTGTATATACCAAGATTTTATGTCTGCAATAGCTGCATCTTTCAGGCACAGAACAAATTAACAAAGTTATAATATCTGATAGATTTCAACAAGATCTCCATATGTGTTTTAACAGACTTAATTTCTTTTCTGGGACCCTCCCAGAAAGCTACTGACATTTTGGTGGCTTTGCAGCATTTTCAGACTAAAGTTTTACTTTGGTAGATTGCTGCCTGAGGGAAAGGGGAAAGATAATGAACCAGAGAAAAGTGTGGTCTGAGGGAAAGGATGCAAGAGAAGAAAGCTGACAGTAAGCCTTAAATTAAGGCTAAAATCAAAGCAAGAATTTAGGTTTAAGCTGTTTCTTTATGGCAACTGAGACTACCAGTCAACCTTGAAGGTTCCTATGTTTCTGCCAGGATGATTTCAGCATCTGTGTTTCCACTAAGGGCATGCACTACTGAACAAATTGTTGTGGCCAATGTTCAATTTATTCCTGATACAATTCAAATATTGCTTCTCAAACTGGAAATCGGCCTTTACTGATCACATCTGCAAGATTGCAACTCGCACATCCCAGTGTGAGTCTACTAAACAAGATACATACGGAAGATCCCAAAAGCACCGTAAGTACTATATTGCCCTTCTCATCAGACAGTTATCTGTCTTTTATAAAAGCTGTCACTCTTATTCTTCCCAAACTCCCACAACAGAGCAAGGTGAACCCAGAGGTCTGGATTTTACTGGCCATGAGGTTATAAGCATAAGCCTTTGACTATTGAGAAGACCTGTTGCAAATGAGAATAGAGGAGAGACTGAAACCAGCAAAGAAAGTTTTTTGATTTTCCAGTTTGGAGAAGACAACTGTGTCTATGAGAAGTTAAATTGGAGAGGAATATTAGGGAGAAAATAAACTGACACTCAAAATTAAATTTACTGCATTGTGGAACTGTTTTATTAAACAATGTCAGTATCCTCTCCAGACAGTGAGACAAGAATGTGTTGGAGATCTCCTTTGTGATTCTATACTGTATAGGAAGGTATGATCTGTTATGGTTCATTGTTTCACTGGTCCTCTGGACTTTAGATTTTATAAGAAAAATCCCTGTTCCTTGTCTAAGAGCTAGTTTAAGAATGTTCAGATGTGGTCTGAGTTTAGTATAAGTAATAAATTGGAACTGCAATTTTTTTTCCATGTAATAATTTTTTTACTACAACATATATTTTTTGGAACTGAAAAAAAATCCAGACATAAGCATTTCTCAAATTATTAACACTAATTTTACTGATCATGTATATGTCAAAGATTATGAATTTCATTTTAATGCAGAAAGAATGGAGAATTTTTCACTGACATATTTTCCAGCACATGTGCACTTTATAGTCACAATTTAAACTTTATTGTTGTTCTAAAATTGTGAATTTATGTACTTGTTTTAAGCTCTTTTTTATCCTTTCACATTACTTAACAGTTCACAATAATAGTAAAATTATGAAGTGAGAGAGAAGAAAAACATTTAAAACGACAGTTTGACAAGAAGTGAAGGTAGTGGAAGGAAATAATAAAAGAAAGGAAATATGTCATCATATTAGTACAAAACATCTTGAGTAGTAGCTGGATTTCCTTTAATACTAAAAAAAATTGGTTCATATATATGTATATAAAATGTACAAACTATAGTTGTAGGTCAGCTTTTCCTGTACACAGAGAGTATCTAATCTTTACAAGATTTAATACCTCAATGAAATGAGTTACTGTGAATAGAACTGCAATGTAAATGACTAATTTTCAATATATTTCAATTTAAAGTACTGTCACAGTTAGGCAACTGCCTGTTACTCTGACTATGTCTATCCATCTCTCTCTTCATATAAGCCTGGAGCTCAGGTTAGATGTATTATCTTCTAAACACTGTACAACTTCACAAATATTTCAGTTATTTGAGCTTACCTGGCACCCTGATACACATTTTAGAAACCTATGATAAGCCTCAGAGACCATTTTATAAGGGCTAGGAAAGTTAATGGCGGGGGTTAAATGTCATTTTTAAGTAGAAGATACTAAACTTGAAATTTGACAATATATTTCTGTGCAGTTGCTCTCTGGACATATTGAATTTGGTACATATTACGACATCTGTGAGCAGACTGGATTTTAAGGGGGTTAAGTTGTTTTCCTAACACTATTTCTTTCTTGAAAAAAAATATATAATGCAAAAGCTTGAGAAGACTGACTGTGAAATGCAAAAGATTTGACTAATACTTAGAAGGGCTGTTGGTATGCCTCTCTATTGTGAACAGTTATGCATCAGGGCGTGATAAATTTATGCACACAGAGTCTTAATTTGCTTGAAAAAAACTCACAGTCTTGTCCAAATAAAATGATTTTTTTGCAATTCATAGCCTATAGAAATAAAAATATATTTCTAATAAGACTCAAAGAAGCATTGAGTCTTTATCTTTTGATTAAATAACCCTTTTAAATATTTTTCAGAAAAAAAGAGACTATGCTGCTCTGTACATTACTGCTTTCTGGGATATTTTTTATTGCTTAAACACCTTATAATAGCAATTTTCTTACAACACTAGCACACAAAATAAGAGAGGGTAAAAATAAAAAGTTAGAGAAAGTCTGTAAGTATTAATTTTAAAAAAAGGAAAGAAAAAGGCACAGTATTCTAAAATTTGTATTCTGCATTGTCATAATCCCCTTGTTACAAGCAATATCTTTCTATTGAATTATTTTTTAAATCATTAAAATCATGATTATAGTGAGGCATATAGAATCTCAAGTTCAGTCATTTTATTTTCTGGAGTGCAGATGCACATGCCCTTCAAAGAGGATTTAACTATAACATTAATTTCCAATTCAATGGACCTTATTAACAGTAAGAGGTTATTTCTAAGAAAATAAATAGGCAAAATGTTCTTGAAAAAAATATTCGGGGGATGGGTGTGGTGTGTTTTAAATCACACTCTCATTTTTATTGAGCAGCAGTACAACAGTCCAAAACAAAGCAGACAACTGATCTCCAGCAGTGATCTATAACACTAGTTATCCATCAAGACTTCCACTGAGAGACTCCTCTTATGATTTCACTGATGAGATTCTGTATTCCATCTTCTTTGAAGTCAGTTTATTTCACTATTTGAATATCCCTGCTCCTCACCAAAACTGTGGATTTTTTAGGCTGTCATTTGTCAAAGCTTTCCAAGACTAGCAAAATAAGAACCAGTTGACAGCAAAGTTTTATCTCAGTGGAAGTTCATGTGGACTGCTACTGCATGCTTCCAAAATGCTTGCTAAAAATATTAATATTATTCACAGTTTTATTCAATACCAATCCATAGCTTTTTCTCTCTTATAAGTTTCCAGGACACTGAACAAAAGGAATGATGGAACAGAACTTGACATAAAAATTTAGGAGAGCGTTTATGAGGGGAAAAACTTGTGGCCTCCATTGCACACTGGAACCTTTTATAAAAACAGAACAAAAAGGAAAAAATGTCAGTATGTCTCAAGTGCCTCCCACCTCTGATGTTATTGCTCCAAGACTGAGGTGAGTCCATAACATTGAAGTCACTTGAGAAGATTTATAATGCATACTTAATTTACCATTAACAGGAAGAAATCAATCAGAGCTGCCATTATATAAAAATACAGAGGTCTGAAAATAGATTTTCTAGCACTCTAGATCACTTGAGGACTCTGGGTACTCCCAAAGTGGTTTGTGACAAACTGCTCCATATGTCCCTATGCTCCCAGAAGGACTGACTAAAACATTTCAAACATGTTTTTTAAAAATAATTCCTTCAGATGAGATTACATCATAAGGGCATGAAAGTTACTGGACCAGGTGACAACAGGACTAAACACCTACAGCAGTAAATGTCTTAGTGCAGTAGCGTGACTTACATCCTTACTGTGGAAATAGAATGGTCTTGTTAAAATGCTCTGCTCTTGGCAGATGCCAGTCCAGGCTGTTGCCTGAACCACATTTTGACATGGTCTAGGAAAGTAACACGGCAGTCAAAATCACACAGTGAGGCAGGTTATTAAGTAACTAGTGAGGTCTCTGGCTTGGATTTTGTCAGGCCACAGCTTGCTTTACTAGTAAATCCTTAAAAATACCTAAAATCCTTCCAAGTCACTATGGATGCCCTAGGGAAGAGAAAAAGAATGTGAATATTGTCAAAATAATACACATTTTCTGATAGTTAGTGGCTGTGTGATTTTCTCAGGGATTTAGTGGTCCCTTCATATTTAATATCACCATGTAGTTTTCTCTGTAAGGCTGTTCAAACCCTTTTTCAAGTGGTTTTAGTTTTCAGCATCCACAGTTATCATAGCAAGCCTAACCCCATATGAATGAGAAACTCCTGTCTATTGTCTGTTTTGAACCAGTAATCAATCTGTATCATCTGATTCACTCTGCTCCTGGTGCTGGAGTGTCGGGAAAATATTCAACAGGACGGGGGAGCAGACAGACGCTCCACGAGCTTTTAATTATTTATTTCATTCAGGCATCAGCCTCATGTACACAAGAGATGTACATGGCTCACAACTGCTGACAACCCAAGATTTCTTAGATACAGAGCATTCTTAAAAGCTTTTCAGCCAATAGCATGCTTCTAAAGTTTTACAGACAAGCATTCTAACCAGTCACTTAAAAGCACAAGTATACCTTTTAGAAACAATACTCGCTTGTATGCTTGTAATAACAATGCACAATATTCCATTCTTAAGCTTAAAACTTCAGTGTCCTTGCTAAGCACATTTTCTGCAGCTTCAATACTTCTCTGAGCCAAATTAGGAACACTAACCCTTGTTCTAATGTCCTTGCAGTCTAGATTATTGTATCTTCTTCTACATTCTGATTTTGCAGCTGCAGCTGAACCTAAAATCCATGCTTTATTTCTGAAACCTGCTTTTCTCACTCAAACTAAAAGCCTTTTCACCTTTTATATTTCCCACACTGGAGTATTGTACAGGTGCTAGAGAGGATTCCCCCTGGCACTGCGCAGCTCTCATGGGTCGGACCTGGTTTCAAAAGCAGAGTGTCAGTTAAGGGCAGGTGATCAGGGAGAGATGTGGAAGAGAGCCTGAGAGGGAGCCTGTAGAGAGAACAGAGAGGATTCTACACCAGGCCCCAGACCTACCTCACCACGTTGTCCCTGACGGACACAGGAGTCAAGTCTCTCCTGAGCACTGAACTTAACTGGGACCAAGGGTTTTGATACCTGAGCATTCACACTACCAATTTAGTCCAAAACTGTGACAGAGACACAGGATTCAGAGTCCTTTTTATATCCCACTTCAGCCACCTGTTTTCCATGCTGAAGTATCCTAGTCTAATACTGTTTTTACTTATAGGAAACTGGTGTAGTTCATATTCTTTATGACTTCTTTATATCTCTTCAGTCTCTACCTTATTTTGAGAAATACTTGTGGGTCATCATGGAGGTACACAGTGGTTTACTTTCTGCTCTTTTGCTAGTATTCATATATATTTGTTATTTCTTTTTCGAATTGGGTCAGTAATTCTCAAAATTATCTGTCATAACCCCACAAAAAGTTTACTTACAACAAGCTCAAAGCCAAATTTATAAGCCAAACAAGCTTATAAAAAAGACTTAAATTTTTTTTGTAGGTGTTTGCATTACATCTATTTATGTATCTATTTATTTGTTTTTCATTATAGCTCTACAGAAGCATATGAATGTCTTAGTGAACTTCATCATTTTGTCTCCATGTCCTTTTCCATCAACAAAAAGAGGAATTCTTTCTACTATTTTACTGTACCAAGATAATACTCCTGTAAAAATAGTAAGTCAACAACTGCAAAACCGGGACATGTGGTAAATTCTAGGTTACATTCTGGAAGTTTTGCTTCACATTCTAAAATTACATATGTTATCAGACCTTAAATTATATATATTGACAAGTTAAAAGGTTTAGTTTTGTCGCCACTATCACTACACAAATGTAAGTAGATTTGGCTTCTCAGTGTAGACTAGGAAATTATCTTCCTCACATAATGAGCAGTCATTAATGGTCTGATGCTCTGGACTATTAGTTTCACTAATATGGTAGAAACTAGTCAAGGTCATGCTAAATAACCAGATTGATGAGGCAGTAATGTAAGCAAGAGATTTTCTTTTGTATAAGCAGAAATCTGGAGCAATCAAAAGACTAGAGGCAGGTAAGATTTAGTAATCTAATTATCACAGATTTGGAAGGGATTAGAAATGAAGGAGAATAAGATTACTCAATTATTTGGAACTTTCTATTCGTGTCTGGATTGTGGGTTGACAATATAATTTCATCAATGGTGACCTCAATTAGATTTATATTCATACAGTAAAGAAGGGTTTTGAAAAAACACCTTTATACTTAAATTAAAATTTGCATTACTATAACCTATACATTTTATTAAAAATATCCTCTATTTATTTCATAGATTATTCCTCTTCACAGCTCCTGTTTAAACTAGAAAATTCCTTTTTTCAATCAAATTTAAGTAATTGTTGAGTTTACATTATATCCATTATCAATTGCATCATATCATTGTTACTAAAAATGTTTTTTTTATTTGCATAACTCAATAGGAACAAGTGGCACTTTAAGAATAAAAGTGGAATTAATGGCCCTACTCAGAGATGCTTAAAGTTTAAATGAAATAGAATACACAATGAGAAGTGTCAGCATGGAGGGAATGAATAAACAAAATGATAAGAAGAAAATTGAAGAGGGAAACTGTCCTTGAAAATGTTATTTAGGAACATAGAAGTAGTTCTTAAATTATTTTTAACAATTTTTTTCCACCGTATTTTGTTGTTGTTGTTTCAGTCTTTGTATACACATAAATTCAGGCGAAAAGTTCTCACGGTACCATTGGAACATTCCCCTCCTTCCCCAAGCATCCATCCAATCTAATCTATTAGGATTTATTCTGAATACTTAGGACAGTGGAGATAAAGTTCCAGAATTCCTATGAAGAGTAAAAAGTACATAGATAGAAAGATGACAAAAATGCAATAAGGCAAAAGAAGAAGGCAGCAAAGCTGCTGTCCTTCTGTGGAAATGTATGCATTCCTGTATTTGTACAAATCACATGATACTGTCCTATCACTGAACTGCTTCAGTCATTTTCATTATGTGTTGTTTTTCAAGGGGATTAAATAATTAGGGTGTATTTTTTAAAGGAAACATAGTGAAATAACAAGTAGATTAAAGAACAATTATTTTAAACACAGATATGTATCACATGGAGAAAGGCATAAAATATGGCAATTCTAGAAATAATAAAGCAATTTGGGCATCAGTATTCACTTAATCTTTCTTATGTGTAAATTTTTAAAACATTACAATACACAAATAAGCAAGCAAACTTCTTCAGTATGTAATAATTTTACTCTTCCTGTACTGTGTTGTTCAATTTATAGTTCCATAAAATATGAAATTTTTTCCATTCAAGTATGAAAAACTTTTATTTCTCCATTATATTAGATCTATTTTCAGTATTAATTCTATAATTTTCTGTATTTTATCAATTTTTTTTTTTCCCCAAGTGACATTTTTTGTCTAGAAAGAAAAACATAAGGAGAAATTTCTCAGTACTCCTTCCCTGTGTGTTGGGGTATGGCCAGTTGAATCTACTCAGTGTAACATATATATGTACATCACAGAGGCACCTAAAAAAGGTAAAAAGAAATAAAAATTAATTATCTGATAAACAAGGCATATGTTCAACATTCAAGGACATTAGCTATCCTTATTTTTTTTTTTAATTAATAAAGCTAGAGATCCCTTACATTAATCAAAAATATCAGAAATATCATCATTAAAAGACTAATTTTTTTGATTGAAAGGAGAAAAATACATTATGATTTAAAATTTATGCTCAAAAAATTAAAATTTTCCTCATAATAGGCTAATAAATATATGTATGATCTTAATAGAACACTTTCAAAATATACCAAGTCATAAACAAAATTGTGAGAAAAGAGAAGCTGATAGTAAGCAGTTCATTGAAGTACTTATAAAGATATTTAAAGATAGAAAGAAAAGGGTTCCTATTGTTTTCTTCTTAACTATATGCAATTATATAATTTAAACTTTGAAACACTTATTTCTTTCCTGATTCCTCTAAAGAAAGAAGCTGTGATATCTTTTCTTGGACACCATCACAAACTGAGGATGACAACATCGGATGGACATTTACTGAAAGAGAAAAAATAATTATTTCTGTATGAGAAAATGTAGCAACTTTTCAAATATTTGTAATTCCAGCTGTGAAACTGCTAGGTTAGCCCCTTGTCTGGTACTTCTTACAAATATCTAGCCAGGAATGAGCTGGTACAATGTTCCTGGTTCTTCAGAGATGCAGCATCTGCCCCAACTTTGTTTTTAATGGGACTGAAATCAGAACACAGTTTTATTTGAAGCCTTGTGAACAGTGAAAAATACGAAAATTCAAGGAAAATACATGGGGAAAAGGTGAAGAAAACATGAGAATCCTTGAAATAAATATTACCTTAAAAGAAAATACAGTAATATCATATAATATAATCAATATTAAATCATATAATGTCATCAATAATAAAATAATAATAGAGTTTCTATATACTAATTAGGTTCAAGTTTTTCATCTCCTTTCTAAACATAGCGGTTTAAATCAGTCATGACCTGTGAAGATATATAATATTTTCCATCCCTTTGACATGTATCTCCTCAAAAGAAGACCTCAGCCATCAGAACACATTTCATTGGCATTTTCATTTATATTAATGAAATACTGTTACATTTTATAAATGATAAATAGATGTAGAAAAAGTAAAGAAATCTTTTCTGATAGGGAGAAGGGTCTTCACGCCAGTTGTGATAGACTGATGGTCAGGGAACGCCTCCATGGAAAATTGTGAATAAAATGTTGGATGTGATCTCTTTCCAAACCAAGGTTGCTGGACTTACTGGAGAGGAGCTCCTGTACCTCTTGCTCCCAGAGATGAACAGTGACTGCAGAGTGACTTGCAGACCAACTGGAGCACTCAACGCTCTTCCCTGAGCTGGCTTGACAGAGACATAGCTGCCTCTACTCTATTTTCACTATCAGCAACTGGGAATGCCTCGCAGTACTCCCAGAGCCAGATGGTATGGACCGGCTTTCCTTTCAGCCCACAGCTTTAGTGCAGATTGTCCTCTGCCATGAAATCAAGTTTCACCACTTAAAAACCCAGCTCATTGTTCTCTGAGTGCAAATTAATGCACATACTGCCAATTCTAAGAATCATGCACTGGAATGAAGCAGGAGGCAAAGCCACACTGTCCATATGAATACACCAGTAGGAAATTTATCTAATTTTCAAAACTGCACAGAAGCTTGTCCTCTCCTAATACTGAGTTAAGAGTTCCCTCTATCTGTGCTTGATAAGCACAGCTTTTATTAGGGATTTGATGTTTTTTTTAATTCAAAAGCTCCAAAGTTGATTTTAGAAATAATGAGTTTAGAGAGAGTAGGCACTATAGTTTAAATTTACTATTACTGTCTAATACATTACACTGTATTTTAGACTTAAAAGTAATCTTCTCTGGAATTTAGAAAAAGTAATTATGTTACAATTGCTGAGTCTTCAAGACTTAATAATTTTTAACTGGATAAATATAATGTTACAGAGACATTAGTTTTATTTAACATTTAGTGAATTTCCAGATTTCAAGCTTTCTAACAATGAAATTATAGACAAGGATTATTCAAGATCTTAAATTAATGTCAGTAACACATAGAAAATCAAAATTTGCAACAATCAAGATACGTTTTTATTTCTACCTTCAAATTTGTTTCCACCTTTTTGTTTTAAAATATTCTATTCCATTAACAGGACTCATGTTTTTAAGATAAGGTGCTAGAATATCATCCAAACTCTCTTAACTTACTATACCATATAAATCAGTTTCATGTACAAGAAAGCTAAAAGCACATCTTAAGCAGTAAGATGTGAGAAAGAGAATATTTCTTTTAAGAACTCAGGAATGTCTGGATCACTGTTCTGCGGTCCTTCTGGTGTTATTGGAAGAACTACATTTTTGATGGCAGTAAAGATAAATAATAATTTCTTATTCTCTTTTTCTTTTTTTTAATCACTGTTGCTTCTTCCTCTGGCTCCAAATCCACGGCAACTTTCTTTGTGGCTTCAGTGATTTTCATCAGAAGGATTGGCAAAGAGATGTGGAAAATAATCCCTCCCTTTTTCTATTAAAATTCTCTAAATCCATGGGGGTTTTCAGAAATAAAAAACATAAAATGATAAATTAACTATTAAGTAAAATTATTAAGTTAATAATAAATAATATCCATAAATCCATTGTATTTACTTTACAGGATTTTATTTTGGCTTATTTTCCAAATAAAATTCAGAAAAATGTGTTTAGCAAAGCATAGCCCATCACAGATCTGTTAGCACTCTGGAGCTAGGACAAAGAAAACTGTGTTCAAATTCAACTTCCCAATCAAGAAAAACAACTTAAAGCACCTATTAAATGAAGTGCTGTAATTGTAATGATTTAGTAATATAATATTTCCAACCAAAGTTGTATTTTGGTCTTCTGAAAAAGGCTTTGTCAAAACTATCATACTTTTCTGGAATAGATTTCAATCTGAACTATAATGCTAATTGAAATAATGACAGTTTTTGCTAGTTTTAGCTGGCTCTTAATCTACAATTAAGACAGAAGGAAATTAGTGTTATAATACCAAAAGGCACAGAGAAATAACATAATATGAAGGCCAAGCTGGATGGGGTTTTGAGCAACCTGGTCTACTGGAAAGTGCCCATGGCAGGGTGGTTGGAACTAAATTATCTTTAAGAATCCCTCCAACAAAAACAACAATCCCTCCAACACGAAAGATTCTATGATTCAATAAAGTTTTTTTAATATTAAGAGAGTAAACGGTTCCTGTAATTTTATTTTATTTTTTTAATGAGATCTAGAGATCAAACAGTAATGAGTGGTGTATCTCAATGTTCTACACAGGACCTATAATATTTAAGATCTCCATCAGTGACATGGACAGTGGGATTGAGCACACCCTCAAAAAGTTTGCAGGTAATCCCAGCCTGAATGGTGTGGTTGATCCTTTAGAGGGACAGGATGTCATCCAGTAGGAACTTGACAGACTTGAGGAGTGGACCCATATAAACTTTATGTAGCTCAACAGGGCCAAGTACAAAGTGATATTCATTATCAATAAAGACAGACTCGGGGATGAATGGATTGAGAGCAGCCCTGCCAAGAAGGATTTGGGAGTGCTGGTGGATAAAAAGCTGGATACGACCCATCAGTTAATGCTCATTTCCCAGAAAGCCAAGCTGTATTCTGGGCTTCAAAAAAAGGCGTGGCCAGTAGATTCAAAGGAGGTGATTCTCTCCATCTACTCCACTCTTGTCAGATTACACCTTCAGTACCATATCCACTTCTGGACCCCCTCAATACAGTAAAGAACTGATGTGTTAGAGTGGGTCCAGAGGTGAGTCATGAAGAAGATCAGAAGGTTGAACACTTTTCCTATGAAGAAAAACTTTGAGAGTAGGGTCTGTTCAAAAGACAAGGTTCTCAGGAGACTTTACTGTGGTCTTTCAATAATTACAGTGGTCTTGTAAGAAAGATGAAGAGATATTTTTTACCAATAATGGAATCATATAATGACATTCCTGATTTTTCATCTTCTTCACTGAATGATCTCTTCAATATTATGAAATACGTGGATGAAATAGAACTTCCTACATTGCAGTGACAGTACAGAATGTGTATGAAAGATATAAATCTCATTCATTTAAACAGACTCAGGAGTCATTAGTATGTTCAGGATTTCTTCGGATGACAGGACTGAAATTAATTTCAAGCGGGTGACATTTAAATTTAGGTGTCTGCTTCCATTATCATCAGCAGAGATCAACGGAGCCCACAGAACAAACGCCACGTGAGGGCCAAGCCAGTCAGCTGTCCAGACATAACTGATAATACCTTTTGAGAGGCACCAGGATATGTTAGAGATCCACCCAGAGAGGGCAGATATGACACTCAGGAGACCAACATCACTGCTGAATGGCAGCTGGAGGACAGCCAGTATTTGCTATGGTATCATTCATCTTCCTGGACAACTCTGTTGAGGCATTTGAACAGAGTCCAGTGTATCTGCTAAATGTCTGCACGGAAGGCCAGGGAAGAATTACAGCTGGCAAGGTTGAACTTCAAAATTAATTTAGTGGTTCATTTGCAGTTTATAGGCAATTCTCTTAATGGAAAGTTTTTACTGATCAGCAAGACTGGACATCAGAAAGGAAGCGCAACAGAGACATAAAGAAAAAATTAGGTGCACAAAGAACTTGCTTTAACAGAAGAATCCAGAATTGTATTCTTTGTACTGGTTCACATCTTCAGAAGTCCAAGCTTGTTCATTCCTTCATGACTAAAATAATCTAATAAAAATTGTATAAATATGTTGATGTAGCACTATAATGGAAAGATAGTGTACTAAAATCAGAAACCAAACACTTTCAAAAATATGGCCAAATCCAAATGTCTGCTGATGCAAGCAGTTCCTTAGAGAGAAATAAATAAATCTTACATCTGTTAAACATTTTTTATCACTGAAGTAGTTTAACATTTTGGCACTCCACTGAAAAAACAGAATATGCAATATTTTAATTTTTAATATTGGTAGATTAAAAAATTCTGGAATTCCATATATATTTTACAACATTACTGAAACTGTGATACTTAGTTTCTTATCTACAGTTTCATTTTTCTCAGCATAATATCTAGAGAAATATGCCACCAGGGAAAAGTGTAATTTGTTGTGGAGATGATGTATCAGCAATTTTATATAACTTGATCACTTTTTATGATAACACAAAAATGAAGATCACGTTTCCAACTATAGCTTTGACAAAGATATGGTTGGGTATGTATAAAGGTTTTATTGTTCATCTGTTGGTCGGATATTTTACTGTAAAAATACCACCAAAATGTGTTTCTCATTGCATTGAAAAATGAGTCCATCTGATTTCTAACTTATTGTCAATGGTTATGAAGACCATCAATATTTTTATTTATTACCCTTAGAATATTTGATTTTTATAATTTTATTCTGTGTATTTATCTACTCACAAATACCTTTCTTTGAAGTAATTCCTGTGTGAAGGTTTGGGTATAGAAATCTCCAAGAATTACTCTCAAAATGCAATCTGAACATGGCTGCACCAATTTCCTCTGTCCTATGCATTTATTCATCATTCTCTGAAAGCTCCTCACCTTGGGACATCTCTATAAAATTATCTTTAGATAACAGTT
Organism: Vireo altiloquus; assembly: GCA_013396875.1. Taxonomy (NCBI): domain Eukaryota; kingdom Metazoa; phylum Chordata; class Aves; order Passeriformes; family Vireonidae; genus Vireo; species Vireo altiloquus. The sequence continues at coordinate 2,301,453 of VZRF01014343.1, read as the reverse complement.
TTCCACAAAATTATTAAACTTGTGTCCATGATGCAGTCTTCTATAAGATCATGCTAAATTTTTCATTGCTTTTGCTATTCTAGGAGCTCCTTTGGAAGCCAAACGATATATTTGAAGTTCTTAATCAATTCTGTTATTGATTCATTATGACTCTAAGTCATTCTTTAGATTAACATTTGCTTATCTTTTACGTCTGCTTGAGTTGCACATGCTTTTGTTGAGGTCTGTTCCTGGACTCATTTTTTAGGTTTTATGGCATGCTTACCATTCAAAGAAGTTTTTCTGGTGTGTGTTCTAACTTTGTGTAAAAGTTTTCAAATCCTGGGAAAACTCTTTACTTTGAGAAAAAAGAATATACTAACTTGTTAAGACAGAGATTTCCATATTTCATTTTGTAGACCTTCACAGAAGACAAGGAAAACCAAGTAATAACTGAGACTAATGAAAGGCCTCACATATTTTTTTGGAGGTACTTAGAAAGGGATAAACTGTAGATCAGAAATAAATCATACAATAGAGTCTTCTATTTTTTAAAGTTTTGGATCAGTGTTATTGCAAGCATGATAATTGAACTACAGTGTGTGAATTCATGTTGTGAAAAAAAAAAAGGTAGCTGTTTTTATTGCTATTTCTAGTTAGAAATTGAACAATTGCAGCTATTTGAATTGGCAGAATTAGGGTTTCTGTAAGGCCTGCTGCAGAAATTGTTAGAAATGTTACTTTAGGTACTTTCAACTTCTAATTTTCTCATTAAAGGAGAAATGAAAGTGAATAATTTAAAAGTATCTTCAGGCAAAGCAGTTTTACCACTCTTTAGGAATGAAGAAAAAGTTAAGAATGTCATCTGTCTGAAGGCATGTTCAGAGATGATAGCTTGCCTACTGAGATCCAACACTAGAAATCTCAATAGAATGACAGACTTAATACATATGTTACGTTTTATTTGCCTCACTGATACTGGATTCAGCATTTAGGTGCTGGGGTAATGATAGGTCTGTCAGGACAGACAACAGGCTTTGTTGTGCTCATAAAGGCAGATATACTTTCTTGGCCTTTAGGAACATGCACATTAACTTAATTTTTTAAAATTGTTATTTTCAGATAAATCTGGGCGGATGGATCTCCACATCTTAGGGTAAAGGGAGAAGAGAGCTACTCATTTCTGTTTTTTATCTACGGGCAAATTCTCTGTCTTGAAATAGCTATGCAAACCATCAGTACAGAAGTTTCCATTAACATCCAGGCCATATTAAAAGAACAGTAAAAATATAATTCATGTCTCTTGAAATTATTCATTTCAGCTAAAATAATAGCAAATTTTATTTTACTGTTTAGTCCTTAGACATAACTTGCAATGAAATTTCCTGCTGATGATATTAGAAAATTTTTTTTGAAGATTATCAATAACTAATAGCTACAGTAATCAAGATAATTGTGTATTTTATACAAAGTATGTACTATAAAAATTAATTAAGCATTATTTTAAATAGTAAATTTTTCTTCAGATTGTGGAGATTAGTACAAAAATTCTTCATCTTCTGCTTTCTGACAGTAGAATATAAGGCACCAAATTTTCATTTTCCTCAAATCTAAATGAACTGAGCTAACATGATATAACCATATCAGTCTTGATATCTTTGATATACTGGGGGTGTACATTATTTCCCTAATTTCCGCTGTCTACAGTATTATAATACAATGACCTGTCTCTAGCAAGAAATTCAATAGTGAATTGTTGCGAAACAAGCAATTACACAATAAGACAGAAAGAGAAAAGGCAATAAAAGGGAAGAAAAAATGTTTTTCTCAACAAATATATATACTTTGAAAAGCAGGATGTAGGATTCATTTACATGCCTTCGGGGAAAATAATTTAATTTAATTTTCTCTTCTCTGAGCCTTGAAACTCAAATTATTCATTATGCACCTGATAAAAAGAAAGACAAATACGACAGCAAAGTAGACAATTATTTTAGTTTGTAGTGCTGAGTAAATAATAGCAGAATGGAATGTACAATTGTAATAATATCCAACTGTGTTTATTTAAACTGAAAAATAACTGAAGAAGAGATTTCTACACTGCAGTGTACACATTGCTTTCAGAGGGTCTGTTCTTCAAAATATTATGTCTATCTTCATTGCAACAGGACCGGATAAAATTAATAATCATTTTGTTAGAAGTAAAATAAAACATTCCNTTTTTTATGTACTATTATAATTAAACAGGTTCCATGCTGTAGGTCAGGTGGACAGTTGATATAAGGTACTATAAGTCCATTGACTTCACCGAGAAAAATATTGTATTGAACCAGTGGAAAAGGTGATCTGCGAGTAGAAAAAAGCAACAAAACTCTTCCTGCTTTATTTGTCCAAAATATAACAGGTGAACGCAGTAATAAATAATAAAAATCCACATGCATTTTAATTTATTATTGAATTTTCACTATGCAGTTCTGAATTACGGAGATATTGCATCTTAACTAGAGGGCAGGACAGATGGTGAAAGCTTAGTCTGTGTTAAAATAACCTCAGGTGCCGGCTGACTACGTACTTCAAGCAACATTTCATAGTAACAAAGCTAATTGTCCAGCCAAAATACAAAAGACATTATATGGTAATATTTAGTACAAAAAGTCATTGAAACTCTGTGGCTTCTTTTTTTTTTCCTCTGATTTCATAACAGCTGATAAAATTTTGTTTAATCTTTTACCTATGGGCTAGATAAGCATTAGATTGTTGAGTTTAAAGTTAAGAAGGCAGAAATTTTGTTTTTGTCTGAAAGACATTTCATCTTCATTGCATACATGTACATTATCCAACAAAAAGCTCAATACTTTAAATTATTTACAGCTATGATGCTGTACTGAAGCAACACAGAAAGAAATGTGCATTTATTAACTAGAGTCGCCTCTCTGACAAAAAGCTGAATGTTTTTTCTCCTCTCACCTACCATTTCCTAGGACACAGGGTCAACAAAAGTATGGGAAAAACATAACAAGGTGAAATGGTAATTTAAAAATAATTATCTATGGACCAATTTTATCTATGGGCTTGTTTTATTTTCTGTGACATACAGAAGCCTTGACTTGCTTCCTCTGGATATTTGAGATAGCAGATTCCATGTTTTCTGGCTAGAAGAATTGATTATGTTAATGTAGCATAACCTCTTCAAAGCATAGACCATCCATAAGAGTATAAAAGGAACAGTGTCAAGCACTATTGTAAAAGTGTGCATTCATGCACACAGAATCTGTGACTTTGTGCAAAAAGAGTTTTGTCTTGAATGTCTATGGATAGCCTGAATCAGTGTCAGGCTAGTAATGATTCTTTCTTCTTATCGGAAAATTGGTGAATGAACCTATGAAGGAATGAGTTTTGAAAAAAACAGTACCAAGACCACCACAACAGAAAACCATCTTGTAGTCCACCGAGATACCAAGTAGAGAGTTTGGCATGACTCCATCAAGGGTGAGACAGAGAAATACTATCTAGCTCCCATATCTCAGTGGAATTATTAACTATGTGACAGCAGCTGGGGAGGGGATATCTAAATGGCATTGTTATCCTAGTGTAATGGGCTCCTGTCAGAAGAAAATATCTATATATGGGCTAGAAGGGACTGCAAAGTATTTTGATAACCCAGTCCAGACAACTTCAAGATACACCATAATATCCACCCACCTAAACAATGCAGGACTTGGTTTTAGATCAGTTTGACCATCTTTCAAAAGTATTTTTCTATTATTTCCATGTTCTTACACTGCTATATTTTAACAATGTTTGATTTTTTTATTATGTGAAAGTAATTAAAATAGTTCATAAGAACAGATCTTATGAGGGTTTTTATGAGTTTGCAAAATACTGACTGATACACTTTTCAAGAAATTCAGTCTAGGCTTCAATTTTTCTAATGGTTTACACATGGTATACAATGAAATGTTGCTACAGTGGGGACCAAAATCCCAGATTAACAGTAAAAAAAATGTAATCAGCTAAAAAAAAAGAAGATAACCATGGTCTATCAGTAATGATTAAGCTTGCAAGTCATTAAACCTCTATGCTTCTTTATGTCGAGCAGGCAAAACTTATTTAACCATTTTCTGCACATTGAGCATATGCTACAGTTTTTGGTAGGTTTATGCTGTTTTTGCTAACTGACAAACAACATTTTTCAAATACACTTCTGAGGAATATTTTCTCCACTTTATTTTCTAAGGAAAGCCTGTTTGCAAATGCAAGTTCAAAACAGCAAAATTAATATAACTGCATTTCTTATCAAGCAATTAGAATAGATTCAAATATGCATATTTGCTAATGTACATTTCCCATAAGAGTAACAGAAAAAAGCTTTTACTAATTACTTCTCCCCACTGCTGCTTTTTTTTATTGGAAATGAATACCTTTTATCCTAACAGATTTTCTTGTTTTCTTCATCTATAGGAAACATTATTGTCCAGATTCTCTTCAAGTCCAAACAAGTGTAATAATGCTGAAATGTGTGGAGTGCTGGGGAAAACAAACACAAAAACCCAACAAGGAGCCCAAAAGAAAACAATAAAAACAAGAATATAAGTCTCCTGAAATTACTCCTAAATTAACGGATTTATTATTGTTATCCTTATCTCCTTAGCACCTACTGATATGAACCAGACCGATCGTGTGTGAACACAATTAGCCGCAGGCAGACGCATCCTTTAAAACATAGTTTTGTGATGATTATTGCCCAGTGAGAATGGATCCCTATTGCTTATAAATTTGATCATAAGGTGGAGAAATTAAATTACAGAACAGGGATAGTAACTGAAAGGAACACGTGATTTTACACATGAAATTCAGAGAAATGTACAAATGACAAAATATAAAAATCAGATATGCAGGAACACTATGACATTTTGATTCAACTCAGTGAGGAGAGCATGATGCTGTTTTATGGCTGCTGGAGAAACCACAGAGTAGCTGAACAGTCAACATACACTTCCTCATTCTATATGCAAAGGAGTTTTTCTAGGGATGATGCAGCATCAGCTTTAAATGTCTTTGGTAGAGTTAAACTGTTATGCATATTGCTAGGGTGATTGCTAGAAGCAGTGGTCTATATTCAGACAGGGATATTATTCTGTGGAATGCTGGCTTTTTAGTACACTATATGTATGGAGTTAATAGTTTCTTGAATGACTAAACAAAACTCTTTACAAACTTAGAAGTATCCCACCCTGATGAAAAAAAACAAAAACCATCTACTGTTCCCTGATGTCAATGGAGGAGGTTTTGCCTGCATAGTTATATTAATTTCATGCCTATCATTGATATGAACAATTTTAAATCATAGAATCATTGATTTGGAAAAAACCCTTAAGATCACTAAGTCCAACCACAAACTTAACACTGCCCAGACCACTAAAAGAAAAATGAATTGAAATGAAAGTCAACATAAGGCAGATAGAGTACGGCCTGAGACTGACACAAACAAATAGGTAAAAGCAAACATATTAGAAACTGGTGATTATCAGAAGGCCATGCTCCTGAGATAGAGTACTGCACAGGATGAAATTAACCTAACCAGAATAAAGGTGCTCTGTTATGGTAAAACAGATGCGTTTTGATCCTAAATTAATTTCAACATGTTGGTTAATGAGTTAAATTTTCTTAAACTTTACAAAATTCAAGCACAGTAAGCTTGTCAAAAGCATGTCAGTTCTGGCTGACATGCTACAAAGTTGATGACTAACAGGTGGTGATGAGCAAATTCTGAAAATAGCTTTCAGCTGTTTCTGACTATGTAAGTATTTCTAGTTTCCAAATCTCAGGACCAGAAGCTTTCACAGGTTTTTTTCCTCTCCCTATTTATAGACTATTTAGATGAGCTCGCAGTTATGTGACATAAGTTAGGGGTTTTTTTTCAGCTAGGCTTGCTTATTTGAACACCATTATCCACATGAATAAAAGCAGTATTTAGGAACTGACAATCTCAAAACTGTATGGAGCAGTGCAGGTATGAAGGTAGGAAGAAAGGTTGGTATGTAGGTGAGATAGAAGCAGGAGTATATCTACAATTTTGCTAGTATTATAGCTGTTAAAACCTTATTCATGCTCTTGTATGAAATTAGGGCAAGTGATTACTGATTTACTGTATTCATTATAAAATTCTATTTTATCTCCTATCTTTAAAAGATCATGTTTCTCTTACTTTTAACTAGCTTTTTATTCTTCAATCTCTTTGTTGCTTGTGTGTTTCCTACTCTTCTCCATCCTTAGGATACTAAGTTAAAAGGTCATAGATCCTCATATAAGCATGAAGAATATTAGCAGGATTTAAGAATAATTTTATTGTACTGTAAGTTATTCTTTTAAGGCAAAACTCAAAATGTCTGGTTAAAAATATTATTCATCCTAGCATAATGGAACTTTTCAATAAATTAATAACTCTCTCAGGGCATTAATAGTCTAGTACTAGCTCTTCACACGGGTGTGAAGTGCATATGCTTAGCTAGCTTACCTCCCTAACATTTGTACAGTATTTTCACATTGCTGTTTAAGAACATGTGCATAAAGCTTTGGAGCAAAAGTGACTTTATTTCTTTTAAGTTTTTGCTAAGCAATAGTTTATTTGGGCTAAAGGTCACTGAATCTTACCTGCAAGTATGACTTTTTGTGTTACGATATGGCTATAGTTGGAAAACAGGTCCTGATTTTTTTTAAAAAAAGAAGAAGTCTACCTTATAAACGAATTAAAGATCCTCTGAATGATAATAATAATAAAAGTAAACTATTTTTTGGTATGGATTTTAGGTGGGATGTGATGTCTCCCTTGTATTTGTATTTACTTCCATTAACTGGAGCAGGCATACATGATCAGATACAGATTCTTTTGTGGAAAAATTTCCATTTATTGCAACAACAAAAAAAAATTGTTTGTTTGTTTATTGGTTTCTCTTGCTGAGTGGAATTAACTCATTTGATTAGATCATAAAAAGCTTGCAAAGAAGAATGTTAGAAGTCCTGGGGAAATCAGTGGTACTTTTTTCAGAGAAAACTAGTGGGTGTTTTTATAATAAAGATGAACTGTCTTAACATAGACATGAAATCTTATGTATCAACAGACTCACATGACCACAAGCCAATGATTAGTTATGAAGATGTCATGATCCACAGCAAATCCAAAAGCATGGTTTAGATATATAATATAGTAAAACACACAGCTTTTCTATGTTTGTGAAAACTAGCATGAGAAAATATTAAAAGAAAAAGCATGGGTTAAAAAAAACCCCAAACCAAAAAAAGCCTAAACAAACCAGAAGGAAACCTATGGATTTGCTTCTTGCTAAAATACATTTTCCTTAGGTTGGTTGGTTCAGCTGTTATTCACTTGAGGTTCAAGTGTTATTCACTTGAGTTAATTTCTTACTGTCTTATACCAAAGCACCACTCATATTAAAAAATAAGTTCAGTGCTCTTTAAAGTTACTTTCTAAGGGCCTATTTTATTAGAATGGACCAAATTTCCAGGTTACATGATGTTCCTTTTGTGTTTCCACACACAAATTTTTAATATTATTATTCCATTCATGCCATTCAATTTAATGCCTGATTATCATATTTTTTCAATTTTTATGTCATTTTCATTGCCAGTTCTGCAAAACAGAAGAAAGTCTATGGTGAAACACTCTCCCTCAATTAGCTCTTTATTTTATAGCTACCATTCCTGCTCACCCCATATATAACTAATGGAAGGAAAGATAGTAAAATTCAGTAATACATTATAGTCTTCCTTTGTATTATTTTATCTGGTGCATACCAGTCCTATTTGTCTCTTTCACAGAGTCCATAATTCTCAAAGATTAGTCAGTGCACAATGCTGCCAACTGTGTAATATTTTATATTAATCTCTACCCAGCCTGCTAGAATAATTTATAATTCAGCTCCCGGAATCTGGACAGAGTCCCATTTTCTATATTTAGTCCTTATATCAATATTATTATCTACTTTTCAATACATTTTATATAAAGGAGATAATCCCAATTTCGTAAATAAGACTTTTTATTCAACACTACATTTTGACAAAATACTTCTAGGTTACCCCTTAGTCATATAGTTATTTCTAACTCTTAGCATTGGATGCACTGGAAGCTTGATATAACAGTGGAGAAAGATAATAAAGAATCACTTGTGGAAACACCATTCTTATTTAGAATTTCAATCACAATTGTATCATTTTATTTTTCATTCTTTGCCATAAATTGTAAGACTTCAACAAATCTGTTTAAATACGCCAACAGTTCCTTTATGACAAACTATTCATATGACAAACCTATTCTTCCAAACCTATTCTTCTTATGGACTCTGTGAAAGAGACAAATAGGACTGGTATGCACCAGATAAAATAATGTACAAGAATACTCTTGATAATTCTTTACATCCCTTCCCTCTTCTGTATTCACACTTTTTTTCCTACGATTCAATTTTTGCAGCATTGACTAAAAGAATTATTATCCTCATCAGACAACTATTCTCTTATCCTAACTCAAGAAAACAGATGTTTAGTTTCTACTTTCTTATTTCGTTCTACTCGACTCTGTCACAGAATCACAGTAATATATGTTATATATGTCATTAGGGTTTTTTATCAAAAACTTTTGCCACAGGCACGTTTGTGTCATCCTGTATGGTATTTTTTAAGCAGAATATGTGCATAACTATATGTCTACTACACAAGCGTACACCTTTATATACACACCAGTAATGGAATTAGAGATCACTGTGATGGGACAGTTTACCAGGCTGACAAATCAAGCCAATTTTAAATTTTAAAGCAAGATTAGATTGACATTTTGCAGCAACATGCTTTGTACATTTGACGATTTATTATTCACATCATTACTTATTAGTTTGTGTACAAAACTGTTTGTCCATAATGTCGTAACCTCATAACTTCATGAGCTGTGAATCCCCCTGCGATTCCTTCTGGGTCCTGGTCCAGGTTTACCAGTAGGACAGACACATGGACATGCAGTTAGTCAAAGGAAAGCCATGAGGACAATCAAAGGGCTGGAAAATTTGCCTTGTGAGGAAAAACTTAAGGACATAAGTCTTGCCTCTGCTTAAAAAGAGAGGACCTGATCATAGTATTCCAGTACTTAAAGAGAGTTTTAAAGAGGATGGAGGTTTTCTCTTCACAGCAAGATACATGGATCTCTCCCAAGGCAGGAATTAGAGAAATGTTTAGGGTGAGTGTGCAACTTCAGTCTCTCTCGCATTCCTTTGTTTTCTCCTCTGCAAGGAGTCATGTGAAGAAGACAAAGGTCAACAGGTACAATTTGCATGATTATAAGTTTAATCTCAACACGGGAAAGAAACATTCTACAGTAGAAATTATCAAATCAATGGAAAACCTCCCCAAGATTCATGCTAGTATACCCTTCACTAGATTTTTCAAATTGCGATTGGACAAAATATTAGATAATCTCATCTAGGCTCCTATGACTGTGAAGGTTTGGACCTTTTGAGGCCCCTTCCAACCTTGGCTGTTCTATGATTCTATAATATCAGAGCAAGTTCGGCAAAGAGCTACCAAGATGATTGTAGAATCACAGAATGGTTGAAACTGGAAGGGACCTCTGGATCACGTAGTTTAATTTCCTTGCCCTGTCAGCTTAAGTAGGTTGCCCAAGATGGTGTCCAGTCAGGTTTTGAAAATCTCTGCAGACAGAATCCACCATCTCCCTGGGCAACCTGTTCCAGTGTTTGACCATCCTTGCAATAAAGATGTGTTTTCTCTGGTTGAGGGGTTCGAGAAGAGCAGGGGACTGGAGCATCTGTCATATGATAAGAGATTAAGAGGGCTGGGAGTGGTCAGCCTGAAGAAGAGAAGGCTTAAGAGGGATTTGATGTGTGTATAAATAACCAAAAGGAGAGTAAGAAAAGAAGGTAGAGCTAGACAGCTAGGTAGAGCAGCTCAACAGTGCCCAGAGACTATAGGCAAAGCTATAGGCACAAACTGGAATGCAGTGTAGTTAAATCTACCTTTCCATTCATTTCTCATGCCAGTTTTGTTAATTATACCTTTAGAAAGATGTTAGTCTGTAACAAAATGCTCTTCTCATACATGTGATGAATGTTTTTGACAGTTTTCTTTACATCTTGCTATGTTACTCATTAAGATCCTTCATTTATGAGTTGTTTGTTGTTTGTCTTTTTATTCATCTGCCAGGAATCTCATTGTGGTTTATGTTTGTAATTGAGATTGATCGTTTGTTATACTTCCTAAATGGAGCAGCACCCATAACCTGCAGTTTCTAATTCTATATATTCAGAGCCGTCCATTCTATGAGGGGCAAAATTTTTAATACATAGACTAGGCAATTCATGTCAACTGTATATGTTTGGGGTTATTAAAGAAGTTCCCTGGTAATTCTTCAGCAAGCGCATTAATTTTTAAGATACTTAGGTCAACCCAAGCAGTCGCTACCTTGCTTTGAGAAACAGAAAGTCTAATCTCATAAAAATTTGAGGAGGAAATATTTTCCTATCTCTAGGAAACATATGATGTGCAAGTGTGTATGCACTTAAATAGTTATTCTTTCTTGTAGTACCTTAGGATATAAAAGAATGGAGTAGCTTAAAAAAAAAAAGAGAAAGTTTTGATGAATACTAGTATAATGATACCTACTTCTCTGATGGGCCAAAATTTCCATTGCAACATGATGAAAAATCTTAGATGCAGGGTAAATGAGAATTGAAAATTGTTTCCTTTTTCATCACAAAGCATTTTTCTTTAAAGATTATTACAGGGAACAAGAAATAGAAAACTAAACAGTCAAAAAAATCTGAAAGAAAAAATGTTGGTAATATCACAAACAGCACTGATTGAACTTAAAGTGAATTTCACTACTGTGGCTTTTTTTAATTTATCTTTCAAAATTCTTTTATATTCTGAATAAGCTCAGTTTCAAGTCCAGCTGAATATATTCCAGCCTTCTCTGGAGATCCACACTACACAGTTAATGCTGTGGAAATGCAGACTTATTTATTTACGTATGTTTTAATTCAGCTGAAATTTGCACAAAGCCTTGATCTATCCTTTTTCCTTTCTTTCTGTTGCTTTACAGCTTGAGATATAACTGTAGATTTCCATCTTTATTAATATATCACTGTATAAAAGGGAAAAGAGGAGAATATGAAATCTTGCATGCCAATTCTTACAACTCTCCCAAAAAAATTAAATGGAAAACTGAGTATTCAGCGAAATGTATCTGTAAACAAAGGATGACATAGACAAAACAAGCATAGAATAATATGATTTTATGTAGTGCGCCCTGTAAAATTCCTACTATGTTAAAATATTGGCGAAAGAGTCTCTAGGATTCACCCAATTGCCTAGGATTTCGCCAGAAATATAATCTGTAATATTCAAGGCTCAAATAGCATCCAGCTAAAAAATGCTTTAGAAATTATATCTACATCTATAACGGGTAAACAGCTCCATGTAGCTAAACTACAAACTTTACTAAAGCTGACATCCTTCCCTGTGGTTCACTCCATTTCATGAGGATAAATATGTGTGTGTTTCTTCCTGGCTAGCTTTGCTGTCAAGGATTGGTCTGCATAAAATAACTAGCATGCTTCAAGATTAGCAGGTGGAAAGCAAGTGTACAATCATTTGGTATCCTTTAGCAACACTTCAAGTCCATATTGACTTTCGTCACAGAAAAAAAAAGAAAAAGACTGTGTGCTTCATGGCACAACTTTTTACACGGAAGTCCTGTGGAATTTTATTAATGTTTTAATCAACAATATTCATAGGCGCATATTTTTCTGCCAACATTTTTTGATGATTAATTTAAAACTTATCAACATACACTCGGAGGATAGGTGAGATATCACTATGCACCTAAAGTTGCAGTAGCTGAATTTCATCCTGGATACTCATTGACTAGCTGGGATTCTAAGACCCAGTTTAATTCTGCTACCTAGTTGAATTAAAAGGGTTAAGGCACAAGACCTAGGATCTGTAGGAAAACCTAACATTTCTGGATGAACAGTTAGAGGCCAGCTATGGTGACACAGGCCGTATTATATATAACTGACTGTACCATTTGTCGAGCCTGTAGGTCAGAAGTGGACATCTTTATTTAGGCATTTAAAAGTAGAAATTACAGTCCTGAGCTGAAAGCTGCCCTGAGTACAGACCTAACAAGAACTTGCTATGCCAGAACATTTTTTTCTCATGTATTACCATTCATGTCAAATGCTTTTACTAACTTGAGAAAAATGTGACTCTTTATTCATGTCTGACCTGTATGAGAACTTTGCAGACAGTGTATCCAGATGTTTATAGATCCCTAAATGTGTCTCAGCAGTCTTTGATCACTTTCTGGGAAACTTAATAATACAGTCTAAGTTTGTCAGAGTCAAAAAGGTGCCATTAGCCTTGAACCCTACATAAAGACATTGTTTAGCAGTGCCTATCAGGATATAAATTAAATTAACCTGCCTGTAAGCCACTTCTTGTGCAGAGCAGAGACATAAAGCAGAGCCAGCAATATCACTGTCATATTTATGATAAATTAGAGGCTAAATATGTCTCAGAAAGTAACCTATATTTAATGCCTCTTTTGGCTTAATCTCCCAAGTTCCTCCATCCCAGAAGAGTGCTGGATGCACTACCACTGCATCTGGCTTCCTTTTACTCCTTGTGTCACTACATAGTCTAACTCAAGTGGGAAAAGAATATAGGAAAACTCTAGTCTGTCCTCTTTCTTGATACAGGGCATCTCTGAGGTCTGAAGAGGTTTCTGTCCTGTTGAGTCTTGAAACTCCCATGGAACAATTCCTCTCAGAAAGCTTTCACACTGTGCAGTGGTCTTCAAGACCTCAAGCCCTGGTCCCTCAGTAGTCCCTAGAAAGGGTAAGTGCTCCACTCTGGTTGTTCTGACGGCCTTCTGCTGAGCTCACCCCACTTTACTGATGTCTATCTTATTCTGAAGAACACCGAACCAGATGCAGTAATATTTGTGTGACCTAACAAGTGTGGGGATGGTCATCACCTCCTTGGACCTGCTGCCTGTGCTGCTAACACAACTCCGTATGCTGTTGCTATTTCTGCTGCCAGGACACATCACTGACTCCAGTTCACCATCCTCAGGGACTTCTTCCCAAAGTTGCTCCTCAGGTTGTCTGTATCACTGCTGAATTTCCTGGTGTCCCAGTTGGCCTATTCCTACAGACTATCACCATTTCTCTGCTGACAGGGGCCCCAGCCTCATATCAACTGGTCACTCCACTCTACAGCCAAAAGAAAGCTTCATGAGAAGTGAACTGTGTCTTCACCAGATACTTGAAAAAGATTTTGAACAAGATATATCGATGTTTCCCAAAACACTGCTAGAGTTAAGTGTCAGTATTCTAAAATATTTTATACATAGATGGAATTACTTTGTGTCATCTACTTTTGTGTAGAGTGATGTCTGAAATTTATAAATATGCACATATGTTTTAATAGAAAATCCCTAATATAATTTAATGAATCATAACATTTTGATTTCAAGCACGAAAACATAAGTAGCTTAATTCAAACTAAGAAAATTATGAAAAGCATGCTAAGCATTCCTAAGAGATGTTCAGAATGTAATGATGCACCATTCAGACAAGCCAGCATTAAAGCTAAAGTCGTTGAAATGAAAATCTGGAAAAATATTTTGGGTCATTTGTAAAGATTCTTTACATATAACGCAGCTGTCATAATTTCCTAGCTTTAATGGCAGTATGCTGGTGAAATGAAAATTGTTTTTAAGAAGACCTAAGAAGAGAAGGAAAGAAACAAGACATGAATAAAATAATTCTGCAGCTTAATGCAAGAATTAACTTGTATTCCTCCTACTTGCTACCCTCTAGACTCATGAAACTTTGACAGCATGAGCTCATCAGCTGTGTAATTATGTCTCACTGCATGGATTGGCACTGGTAGCAAACCATTAAATCTTAATAAATTTGTGAAAGTTTGTTGGTTTTGTTGTTTTTTTTTTTTTTTTTCCAGATGGAAACTATACACTGCTTGGTAGATTTCTTTTATTTAAATCTGACACTTCAGCATCTGTAAATTATTCTTTCAATATCTGAACATATTTTTGTTGATGCAGTCAATCAACATATTCTTATGACATCTTGCTACATCAGAGAGGTGTAAAATATCTGAATAGATTTCAGTTCCACACAATGCTCCTAAATCGTTCATGGAGTTTTTTTTTATTTCAAATGCAGAACAATAAAATAAACCTTCTGTAAATCAGGAAGCATGAAATGCTTCATTATTTTCACATAGACAATAAGGGTCTTAAGCTAATAAATGTTGTAGTTTGATCCGTAAGATTATAATTCTGATTTTGCAATAGTTTTTAAAATACATTTAAATTCTTTAAACTTTTTTGAAAATATATTTACACCAGATACTTGTGTTTAGATTTCTCTGGTCAGCTACATACTTCTCTTAGTAGATTGGTCACTTTAGGCTCCCTTTGAAAAGGAAACACAGTTGGAAGATTCATAGTTTTATATTATATCTGCTTTTAAAGTAGTCTTACATAATAAGTGGTTCAGAAACACTTATTTTCTTTTCAGTGACTTATTTTCAAGTAATATTTGATTGGTCAGATAGGAACATCTACATTATACCTGTCTAAAGCTAGGTCAGAGGAATCCCACCTCAGCTTAAGAAATCAATGAAAATTTTAATGTAATCATGTCTTGTGTCCTTCTGGAGCAGGAGTAGGAATTGCTAGAAATAAATTAATTAAGAAGTTAATAAATAATCACATATATACATAACTCACAATTTGAATAGCTATAAGCTCTACAGGCTGTTCCTAAAATTTATTAAACTTTCTGCAGAAAGTATAATTCTTCTGTGTTCTTTCCCATCCATTTCATTCAACGCTTGAAGGAAAAAATATTATTTCAAAATCTCATGAAGTTTTCTGTAACAATGTCTAAATATTAAGAACCTTTTATTCCAACATTTTCATCGCCACCTTCAGTATGTAGTGTTCAGAGGTGGCCAAGAGCAAGAAATCAGAGCTATGATACACCTTTAGTATAAGAGTAAAATGTTTCAGTAATATAACACAAAAGCTGATATCTGGAAAAATAATGGTTTCATGGGTCGGGCTGCTAATATCCACTTTTTCTGCTATAAAATAATTGGCTGAGCCCAGAATATGTTACACAGTGTTGCCTTTCTAAAAGCACCAGCTGTCCTTGCCCAAACACGCCTTGACTGCAGGTCTCATCCTTCTTCTCAATACATAGTGTTTTAAACAATTAGTGATCTATTTTATCTAAACAAGCAAAACTTTCAAAATACTGAGGTAAATTTATTATCTTCCAAAATTTTTAATACCAATAGTAACATCTAATTAAAGTTTTTCTTCTTCATTTATCAGTTTATTTCCTGCTGTAATTCAATGCTTTATTCCATCCTACTCACTTTCCTAAATTATTGCCTTGTATCCTAAATCATTTAAAATCACACTTCTCTTTGAAGTAAACACATTTCAAAAATGGGAATACTAGCTTGAAAGAAGTCCTTCATTTTATTCAGTCAGTCAGACACATGTCCAAAAGATGGAGAAGAGTATTGATATGGAATTCTTTATGCTTGACTATTCATCATTTAGAAGTTAAATTTTGATAATTTGTAATAGCTAGTTCACAAATTTTGCAAATGTAAATGTAGTAGAAGTAAGAGAGAAATAAAGTCATTGATATCATGATATAGAAAATGACACAGAGTGACATCATTGAAGGCTGTGTGACTTAAGGCTCCTGCATCGAGCGATGACGAAAAGCAAATTGCATATGAAATTTCTCCGATTTCTTGTTACGTAAATATTTTCATCTGAAAACTGAAAATTCAGAAGATGCTTCAGAATGGCAAACTGTCATAAGTCAGGCAGCTGGAAAATCAAACAATTTTCACTTTCTGACTTCAATCCACTTGTCTTTAGAATTAGTCGGTCTTTAGAAATAATTTACACAAGAAAATTGTTTATAAACACCACAGAAATATGAAAATGCTCATTCGCAATTTTCACACTGCATGGAAAGTTTTTCATTATGGATGCATATTACTTTTATATTTCAAAGAAACCAAAAGCTACTACAGAGAAAATAAATTTTTAAATACGTTGTTCAGTATTTCATTCACATCGTAAATTCTGTACTGTTATATCAAAACCCCATGTTTTTCCACAGACAGTTTTAAAAGTATGCTTTCTATCTGGTCAGATACATTCTACCTACTTCTTTTGCAATTTGGCTGGAGCAGGTTAAAATGAGGCATACAATGATCTAGAAGGTAAAACACAGAACCTTGATTAGGCTGCATAACTACAGAGTCTGTTGTCATTGGGGTCTTCACATCTCATGAGGTACCTGGCCTCCTGTGTCTCTTCTAGTATGGTGTAGGTATCCCAGTGGTTCCCTGCCATACCTGTCAGCCCTGAATGGGTATCAGGAATTTTAGATGAAAATGCATGCAAGCTTAAAGTCAGCCAAACTGAGACCTACTTACCCAAACTCCTATTTGGGCTCATTGAAGAGTAACTATTAAGTGGATTAGAAGTGGATATCTACTGAAGCTGGTAATTTCTACTGCATTCAGAATATCAGCCTGGGGCTCACAGATAAGACCTAAAAACCCTCAAACCTTTCTGAAAACAAAACTGCAGATATAGGGAATCTCTGATAGCACTAAATACTCATCTTTAGGCAACTGTCGTGTGAAAACTACCTTAAATATCATTGACATCTCCAGGAGAGTCTTTATACTTACATAGTTTTGACATTTATATAAGAAATTCTATCAATTAACAGTGAGTACATTTTTGCCTGAGTTACAACTGACATTTTAAATGTGAACCAAAAATTTCTACTTTATACATATTTCCAGATACAAAGAACACTTTGAGAAAACATAGCCATTGATTTTTATTCATAGGTTTGACTGGAAAATATTTTAATTTTCTGATAATCAAAGCCTTAAACTTGTATCTGCTAATTCCTAATGAAAGACATTTAGTTTCTTCTTGGGTGAAAACTGGATGAAAAAATACCTAATCTTGTTTTTTAAAATTTTTTATTATGGTTCTTAAATATCTTGCGTGTATTGCCTATTTTTTTTCTTCACTTTTCAAAACCAAACTATTTTACCATGACATCACTGAAATAAAAATTTTAACTGCAAGAGATATTTCAATTTTAAATGGACATTGTTTTACTTTTTGAAATATAACAAACTCTTGATCTGATGCCTACTATGAGACAAAAATCAGGTCTCCAAAATCAACTTGTGTTGTTTTTCCCTTCAGTGTTATCTTAACAAGCACATTGCATCAAGTCATCCTCTGACACTGCGAATGCCTTAGTTCCAAACTATATTAATTTCCAGATTTTCTTTGTATTTTTTAAAGGGAAAGGAAAAAAAGTATTTTCTGTATAAACCTGTTTTATTTATTTTTTGATATAGCAAGTGAAAATGAGGTATCCACTTGAGAAGATCAAGGTTCAGTGCAAGACTGAGTTTTCAGTAGACTAAACATCATTTCACTCTAGACTACAGAGAGTAGTAGAAAAGTATAGCAAGTTTAGCCATGTCAGAATTATTTCTCAGACAGGTAGAAAGCCCCAATCTAATCTAGACCAAGTGACTCAGATGAACCCAAGGTCTTATTTCCTGCTTTAGGTTTATCCAGTTTCAAATGCAAAACAGGACTGATGCTGCTAAATCATCCCATCATTTAGTATGAGATTTTGAGGCCTATTCCTTATAGGGGACAAAAAAACCAAAACCAAAAACAAACAAACAAAAAAAAAATAATTAAAAAAAAAAAAACAAACCATACCCACTGTAATTTGCATTACATTTCTTTTTTGCCATCAAAACTATATGTGAAAATATACTTTTTTCATTATTATTGTGATGCTCTTCTGTGCTGCTTAGTTAAGTCCGGGGCAATGTACCAGCATTTAAACACTGCTCTTACTAAGAATGATCTCCAAATTGTGATGACACTATATGAAATTGCATGAAGTAGAATATGTTTTTTACCATGTAAATGTATGAAAGACTTCATTTTAAAGGTACCAATGAAAAAAATTGTCTGGAAGTTTCAGGGTAGAAAATATTGGACACATTGTGCACTATTTTATTCTTTTTATTTCATTATTCTTGTGAGAGATAGGATTCAAATTAGTCACTGAACAATGCATTGGACACATCTGGAGCCTCCATGACTAACAACTTTCCAAATACTTCAACATTTTTTTTTGAGATAGTTATGGTAAGCAAAGTGCCTTGAATGTTCCAAAATGTATCTTCCATAAAAATAGAAAGTAATAAATCAGGATCCTATTAAACACTGGTTTTAAGGGATTTTTTCTGTGAGCACATTTATTTTACAGACTGTTATGGGGTTTTTTTTACATTTGTGATTTTAAGCTTTCTTTGTAAGCTTTCGATTGCTTCACACAATTAATTTCCTATTATATTCTTCAATTATGGAAACTGAACTTTTTTCTGGATTTCTATGAAATAAAAAAACCTGTGTATCTGTCCACTAATGCTTTTCTTTTGACTTCATGTCACAGATAACAGCACTGCCATCACAACTTGAACTGACAATTCACACTTTCATCAAGCACCAGCATTGCTCCTCCCCTTCAGTCTGGGAGTTGCCCATCTGACACAGCTGGTCAAGGTGGAAAGAAGATGTCAAATTTTGCAGGTAGTAAGTAGAACTTTTGCATTACCCCAAAAATCGAACTAAAGAACCTTTGTCCGCCATTACTTTGATTACTTTGCTTATTCTACTCCATCTTGCCGAATAAAGCATTTCAATGCATTTAAAATTCCTTTAATGAAACCTTTTTCTCACCTCTAAAAATAAGTGCCTTTTAGACTGTAAGCTCTTCAGGGCAAGGACTAGGTAATTTTATTGTGTATGATTGTGGGGCTTTTTACACCGTGAGCTCTCCTTGAAAATTGACTTTAATCAGAAATAATAGTACTACACAAATTCTTAAAATTTAACTTTACTGGAAAGTTTCCACTGCAAGGAAAATGACAAGTGAAACTTACTCTGATGAATAGCAGCAACACAGAAAAGCATCAGAATAATTGTAATGGCTAAGTTCTGCTGGCTGCTGTGTAATGTAATGAAGTCAGTGCCTGCTGCGGCCAGATAAATCAAGAATTGCTTTATAGTTTGCAGCTGGACATTTTAGTCAGATTACTCACAACAGTGCTGCTCCCATTACGACCATTATGAACAGCACATTCAAAAAATAAATAAATACACAATATGCTAATGTAATTTTGTGATGATTTAGTAGCAGCAGGCAAAATGTGCCCGGTTGCTGCTGGGGTAGACAGAGGAGATCTTACAGCTTGCCAGAACATGATGATCTATCAATCTTTATACTTCAGTTACCCAAGGTCAACATTAGAACCCTATCAGATTTTTCTTTTTAACTTTTGTGATCTTTGGGATCAATACCAAAGCTTAGAAAACATCTGATGGTGTTCATAGTGCTAGTGAAACAATGCTTTAAGTGCAGTAGGAAGACTTCAACCATTTTACCCCACTCAGAGGCTTTCAGCACATTTAGAAAAAGTAAACCCTTTTTACAGAATTCTCAGGTCACAGTTTCTCTAATGTGAATGTCTTATGACTATGTAAATACATCAGCCACTTGCAGGTAAATTTTGCAAGAGGGCTACAAGTCTAAATGATATGGAATTCCTACAAATTTTGTGCCACTGTAGCTGAACACCAACATATTCAATGCATGCAGTAAAAAAAATTGTTGTTATCTCAGCTTGTTACCAAACAGGTAGCAGTCAGACAGTCAGGCAGCCCCTGCTACTTGCCCTTCACCTGGTACAGGCATGTCTTCATTCACATCTTATACTTCCATTTGTTTAAAAAGTGGATAAAAAAGGAAATATTTTGTTTTCTCAGTTTTTAAAAAGAGATATTTTTTGACATCTAAACCAGATCCAAGGGTCCATTGTACTAAATCCTACATATCATACTGTTACTAATCCTGTGTAAATTTAGATAAAGCTAATTTCATTAACACAGTTTATATATAGATACTTGTACTGAGTTCTGTAAAAGGATAGACACCTGAAATCTCATAAATTCTTACCTAGGATTTGAAGAGAAAATGCTGATGTAGGGTAAACCACTGCTATTTCTAACAGGAGCATTGTTATTTGCATCAGTTTTCTTTGACCTAGATACAGAATGAGAACTGGTTCTCTTCCTGTGTTCACATTTGCAGGAGCAGAATCTCTATTCTAATATTACTTTTTATAAAATTAACAAACGTGAATAGTCCTAAACCACTTTCAAATACCTATAACATCTACATTCTTTCCTCAGACACATGTAAGAGCCCACACTCAGAAGCACTGTCCATGTTGGAAAGAGTCAATGTTTTGATGGGAATACAAGAAAGAAGGGAGCATTGGCTGGGAAAATTCAATAAAAGATATGCTTATGCTTGTGCCAATTATTCTTCCAAGACGAAAAAGCATTCTGAGAGGCAGACTTCCTTTTGTTGAAACTCTCACTGCTTCTCTTTCTGCTGAATTTGAGTTTCATTTAATACCTAGGCCTAGCAAAAGACTGGTTTACATAGATATCTTTTCTTGACATTCAGGAGAAGTTTTTCTTGCGGCAATCCTGAACTGCTGCTGCATTTCATGTGCTCTTTCTCTGCAACCATTTCTTCTGTATCACCAGGTGATTCAGGGTCCTCACTGTGACTGTAAAATTTAAGTCTGACCTGCATGAGGCTTACTTGGTCAAAGTGAATTTACCTTTCAGGTGCTGAGTAACAGCACACTAGTACTTCCTATCTCCAGAGTTCCTTAAGACCTGTCACTGAGATGTGAATTTTTATCCTCAACAGTCCAGTTCTGAATGCTGTCTATACTTCAGCAGAGTCAAGCTGATTTTTAGATCCAGAGTTGGAAGTGAAACAGTAGGAAATATCAGAAGCTGAAAGGTGTAAACAGAATGTGGCAGGACATTTGGGACACGGTAGAGGTGTCAGGACCATTATCAGTCAGTAGAAGTAGAGGTAGAGAGCCTATTCTGAGTAAACAGAGGAACTGTTTCTATTAATGGGAATAGCTGCCATTTTCATCAAGCCTAGCAAAGTGCTGAGGAAAAAGGTTTGTCCCAGGTCCTGAGTAAAGAGCACTTAGGAAATAAAAAGCTAATAAATAGAAGCTATGCCTAGCTTCCTAGAAAACAGCTTTTATTATGTGTGAAGTTTGTTTGGAGAGAATTTTCCCAGAGAAATGGTGAAATGTGCCAAATAACACTACTTTCTGCAATGTGTTTGAATTTGCTATTTTTGACTTTGTCTCTGCAATTTACATTGCATCTCCATTATGTACAACAATAAACAGATGACAAAGTTCATATCTACCTGTAAAATTCTGAAAATAATAGCTCAAAACAACTGCATTTCAAACACATCTGAGAAGAAAATGACAGAGCTTGCACTGCACAGATGTTACTCCTGCCTTTAATGCACTGCTGCTCAGATGCAGAAGCAATGAGCACCATACAAAACCTTGCAGAGAAAGCAGTTAGGATATTCTCAAGTGGAGTGCAATCCCACTCAGAAATGCAAAACAAAACCCATGCTCCATTTAACCTCCAGTAAAACTCTTAGAACAAAACTGAAGTGGAGCTTGAATGATATTCATGGAAGTCTTTTGGCTCTCTGTAGCAGACTGAATTTTACCCATGGTGGTTCAATGACAGGCTTAGCCTATTGTCATTCATAGTGAAGTGACTAATAATTTCTTCATACCAGTTCCACTTGTAAATTGAAGTGCCTTTCACTCACAAAGATAAATGGCAAATCATCATCAATCATGTATTTCCACATAAAGAATATAAGTTTTTACTCGGCTATATTCTATATTTTATGGCTGTGAAGAAAAGCTATCTTATACACAATAGTGCCTTGATATACTTTCGTTTATTGTGATGTTGATCTTTGTGGCTTTTTTACTCCGGCTACTACTGAATATAAGTAAAAACAAAAAACAAACAAAAAAAAAGAAGACAGAGAAAACGTTGAAAATAAAGCATCTATACTTTTGGTGATTTTGACAACCTTGACAAATCACAATGAGAAAAGATATATTAAACTGTCATGGTGAAGTTTGCCCAAGGAATAAGGAAGAACATTCAACAGGGAATAAGATTGGGTTTTTTCTCTTTCACTTGTTTTCATAAAACCGAATAGAATTTTGAGGAAAATATACAAAAATAATTATTTAAAAATACTTTCTCAATATTCTTTTACATGTGGCAATTTCCTGTCCTGGATTTTTGGACTTATTTTTATACTTTTAATTTTGGCTAATGAAACAGTCAGTAACACAAATCAGAAAGCTTTAAACGACCTATTAAACCTTGAACTATTTTACTGTTTTCAGGCACATAGTCATACTAAATAACTGGATATAGGTTGATTTTAAAAAAAAAAAAGTGGAGGAGAACAATCGAAATAGCTAAATGGTGAAGCTCTATTCAGACCTTTCAGGGTCTTGTTATTAACATTTTGAATATCTGTTCCTCATTTTAAGCTTCAAAATGGAATTTTTTGACTCTGTAGGCATAATTAAAATCTATTAAAACAGCTAAAGATATCAAAGTTCTATTAAATTTTCAAAGGAATTATATCATGAAGAAGAGTGTATAATTGCATCTGACCAAATATTGCACAAGATTGTTATAGGGATGCTATAGGACTGTAGACTACAGTCCCATAGTCTGTAGTCCTAGGATGNACTACAGTCCTAAAGTCTGTAGTCCTAGGATGCTATAGTCCTAGGACTAGGACTAGGACTAGGACTAGGACTACGACTACGACTACGACATGATTTGATTCAGCAACAATTTTGACCATGGCTATAGCCTATCTCGCTTTCTACTCAAAGATCTAAAGAGCTATTCTTCATATTTATCTTTGCCTCAATTTTTATGTATTTCCTTCTATTCCCATATTACTTTTATTTTTTAAAATTATTATTATTGTTATTCCTACTATTAAAAATAATAAATTAGAAATCAAGAGTGAGGGGTTGGACTGAAATTCTTATTAATTGGGTTTTATCATGTAGAGGGTATTCAGCACTCATTTCAGTTGCCCATACAAAAATATATAACATATGTTTAAACACCTGTGGGTAACTTGCCTGAGCTTCAAGCCCTGTCAAATGAGCAAATAATGCCTGGTAGGCCCTAATTGGTACCTAGAAGGTTTGTCTCAGATAATATCTCAGATAATAATTAACCTTAGATGATAACAGATGCCTGAGTGTAGACAATAAAATGCCACCTCTAATCCACTAACTTCCTCTAAATGCCACCTCTAAATCCACTAAATCCATTAACTTCCTGCAAAATCATGGTGCAAGATAGTCTTCAACAACTCCCTAAAACAACAAAAAAACCCTCCTCTTTGCACAGACTGTGGAAAGAGATAGGAAATATCTAGAGAGCAGTAAATCAGATGTGGTCCACAACCAATTAAGACCTCAACTGCTTTTGAAATATTTCACTAGTAATAATTTCAGCAGTGGGTCAAAGGATGTCCTCATTAATTTTATCTTATCTATTGACAAGCTATAACATAATTTCAACACTTTTCTGACTTTTCTGCTTGCAGTATTGTTTAATGTTCAAAAATATAAAACCTCTCTTGATATAAATAAAATTACTCCTCACATCTCTTTTTTGTATTGTTATATACAAACAATGAAAATTAAAAATAAAAATGGAAGTTAAAATCATCAGCAACTGATAAACTTGTCTCACAAAATAGATAGAACTTTCAGAAATTTATGGATGGTCATAAATTACAGCAGTTTCCTCACTAACAATACCTCGCCACATTAATCCAATACAAATATATTCTGCTTTTCATCCTGTTTCATTTTTCCACAAAACACTTTAAAAGAACACTTTAAAGAAACCCTGTTGTTTCTAGTTCCAAAAACAGAAAATGGACCTGAGATAGAGGAAGCAATATCAGTGTTGGTAATGTTGCCGGTATTCAAAATGTAAGGAGCAAACCAATATTTGTAGTTTCCTAATCACTTTTCTGTGCATGAACTAATGTCATCATACAAGACAGGCTCTGTTTAGCAATTGCAGATATTTTGAGTTCCACAAGGTAATAAAGAAGACGGAAATATCTTCTTAGTTCTTAAGTCTTAAATCTTAGTTCTTAAGATAGTTTTATCCCACAATTTGAACGATAAAATCAAAGCAGATTTAAAACAGAACTGTATCAGGCTCTTCCTTCCTGGATTTCTTGACATTACACACGAGGAATGTTCTGTAATGCTTTTATTATTCATGGGAGAAAATACAGATAAAAATATTTCAGTAGTGCCAGTAAGGAAAAACATGATAACCATGACAATAATAATACAAGTTTCAAAGAAACAATCATGATAATGTTTCATTGTGGGATATACAGAAGTAATTTTCTATTGAAATAATTAATTTTGAAACCAATACAAGAAGTAAATTCAAAGCACCATAAACAAAAGAACAAAAGAACAAAAGAAATCTAAACAGCTCCTTTCTTTTAAATAGAAGAATAAAACTATTTCTAGCATCATAGAGGACAAAACAGTTTAAAGTGTATTTTTTGTAGCAACTCACTACAGATTAGCAGACACAATGGCAATGACTGCCATAATTTTCCCTTAGTGTCAGTAGTTGTTTTCCTCTTGGTTTACATTCATTATATTTTTCTTATTCCAGGTACCTACTGAAACACTGGAGTATCTGCATGCTTATGGCTCACATCTGACATAGATTCAGTGTGCTGATGGCAGCTAAAAGTCTACTTCCTGTCTCTTTCTGTGAAAATTTTGATTATGGTTTAAAAAAAATGTTTTGGTCAATATGATTCTTTAGGACATACATCTGCAAGTTCTTCTTAAATGTACTCAGCTTCTTTGACTTAAAAGTTTACAGCAGATCATAAGAGCAGAGAATCTCAATATCAGTGCTTTAGAAATTCTGGTGACAGCTACATTGTCAACTGTGTGTAGTTGCAGTCATGAAATTACAACAATTTTGAAACATGTAAAATACAGTGAGGGATTTTTTTGTGCGAAATAATAAATGCTGAAAGATTTTGTGAGTTTTTGTGAGTTTCAGACTGCACTGTGGGTGAAGTACATTGCTAGACATCCATGGTTAGCCGTCTCACAGGTATTGCAAGTTCCTAGCACCTGGCAGTGCCAAAGGATCTGCATGGAAACACTCCTAGAATCATAGAGTGTCCAAGTTGGAAAGGAGCCATCAGGATCATCAAGTCCAACACTTAGCCCTGCATAGGACACCCCAAGAATCACACCATGTGCCTGAAAGCGTTGTCTAAACACTTCTTGAGCTCCTGTAGGCTTGGTGCTGTGACCACTTCCCTGGGGAGTGATCTCTCAGAAACCTGTACCTTTGCTATTGGGTATGCCCGTTTGTGGCAGAATGAAAAGCTTAGCAAATCCCAGAAATTATTTATAATCTCTCTCTAGACTGCTTATGAGCCACTTCACCTCTTTGGTTATAATAAGAAATGAGAAATCTGTTCTTTGTTTTTTTCCTTTATAGAATAATACTCATTATAATAAGAGGAGCTGAGCATGCATAATGAAAACAAAAAAGATTCAAAATGGTCTTTTACTTTCCTGAAAAGTGGCTAATCACTGGTCAGAGTTGTGTAACTGCTTGTTTTTGGAGTTGGTCCACTTCATGTAACTAATTTATTAATCATTTAAATCTCTGTTGGAGTAGACATGAGAGATAATATAAAAATATAAAGCTGTAATTAGTCCCTTTACTAATAAATATTTGGCTTAGATAATTATTACACTAGAGGTGGTTTTGGTTCTGGTAATGATTAGAGAATTCGTGGCATTTTTCTGTCCTTTCAAACTTATTGCAATTCGTATGTAAATGCACTGGGAAAAAACAACCTCTGACTCAATTGTTTCACTGAAGTTGTAAAAACTAACCACAATTGAAACAAAACAATATTGCTTTGTACTAATTAAAACATCAAACTTCAGGGTCATATCTGCTCAGAAGGTGAGAAATCACTCAGGAAACAGGGTTAGGTCTTTGGAAAAAATAATATTAGGATTAAATAATAATTTTCATTAAGGGGCTTGTTTAGAAGAGCAACAAGACTGACTTTTAATGCACCCAGTGCATCATAACAGAGCCTCTTTCCCTCTACCATAGGACTTCATAAGATCGCTTCTTCTATTTGAGAGGAGTTTCTCTCAGTGTCACTTACTAACAGAATATTAACAGACTGTGAATTTTAAAAGAGCATTTATGATCACCAACATAAATTATTATACAGAAGATTTATTGCTTGACATAATTTGACTCTTTAGGCAGAGGACTGCTTTCAATGTGCAAAGTAAAAAAAAAATAAAAGTAATTTACTATGTTAGATCTTACTGTAGCAGAAAATTTGTCATATGTGTGTAATAATAGGGAAACACATAAAATGATAATCAAAACATTTATACAAGATGAAATTATCTAATACAGTAAAGCTAAGTACTCAAACATATTTCCTTGTTAAATCTTTGAGTGATTTATAGCGTTCAATGGATTAAAGAGATTCAACGTGTAGATAATCAGTATAATCCATATTTGAAATATTAATATATTATTTTCTTTTTAATTACAAACAAAAAAATTAATATATTATATTGTAGTTTTGCATTTGAAAACCATTAACTGTGACGATATCAAATCTAACACCAAGTAAAGTTATAGTTAATACATATGTATACAAGCATTGCTTGTATTATAGAAAAATATACACAGAAAGGATGAAAATAGAAAAAGAAAAAAGATAAACAAGGCCATGATAATTTGGAAGATTATTTTACTCTGCTGATAAAAATATCTTTAAAAAGGTCTATTGAAAAGAGAGTAGTGTGTTTGTATCTTGTTGATGTTGAACCTTTTGCTTCTTAATGAAATTTTGATCCTCTCTGAATTATATTTAATTACTATTTTGTTATATTTACCACTTACACTTGCTAATTATTTCCTGTTCACTTAAATCCTTTCCCATTTATGTTAGTTTTCAACTTCAAGTTTTCAATTTCATCATCTTTTCTCACTAATTTTCATGGATGCAGTTCTTCTCTGGAACAGTTATTATTTATTAATATATGAAGTTGCCAAAGCAGATCCCTGGTGCAACTATAAAGTAATGTGCAAATATTAAGTAAGTTGTTAAAATATTTACTTTAAATTCAGGCACAGGCATACTGAAATAATGTAATGGAAGAAAAGCATAATCATTTTGTAACATGCTAACAATTCTAATAGCATAATTATTAGTCAAAATATATTAATATTTTATGAATGAATTAAGCATAGAGAGAGAAATATAATGCATAGTCACAAAGATGTAAATGGAGACTTGTGATATAGCTGTACAAATAAGAATACAGAAAAATATGCAAGAAGATCTATCAGATCGGAGCAAAGGTTGTGAAAGAGCCAGGAGAGATGGCTGCTGAAACTAGAACTGACAAAGTGCCTGCTGAAATCAGGATGAGTCCTGCTCCCCATTGAAATATCAAATATGTCAGACTGTATGAGACCACTACCCCTTATTTTGGGCAGGGAGATGAGGAACATAAACCACTGCTGATGGTTAAGGACAATCAGGAGTGAAAGAAAGAGGCCACTTGATTCCAGCTTCCCTCCTTAAGCTGCTCTTAAGCCTTGCCACCTCGACCTCAGCAACTAATGACCATCATGGACCATGGATTGGGTGTTGACTGCACAGGATGAACACAAAAAAGGCAGGAAAACAAGGGTAATTAAGCAAGATACAGGGATCCCCCTCATATTGCAAATGAACAACTTCCTATTTAAGATTGTGAATATGAACTTTTGACTTTCACATATAAGACATTACTTTATGACTTTCTCATTAAGTTTGGCAAAAAATCAAGATCTTCTTATTTTTGTAATGGGCTAAGATCCCTTTTATTATTACTGTCTGTATAAACAGTTTAACATCTGGTTCAAGTTCTTTGCATTGCAACAGATTTTTGAACAAATGTGTTAGGGGGCACAGGATTTATCCTCTGTTTTAAAAAAAAAAATTAATGGAAATGGCCACTCTGCCTTCTGCTTTGCAAATATTTTTTCTCAGTGTAAAAAGGGGAAAGATTTCTGAAACACTTCTACAGAAAGAGGAAGAACTTTGGTGAGGAAAATACTATTTTACCTATATTAAGTGTTTTGACAGCATCAGCTGGTCTATTCATCTGTCAGAAGTCAGGAATTAATTTCTGGGTTCCAGATTTAGATTTCCAAATTTTTCATTTTTTATTACAGACTATGATAAAACATTAGAGAGAGTAAATCTCTTTCATCACTGTCCAAGGTTAAGAACTCTAGGTTTTTAAGTTCCTGTCATTGTCAAGGGAAACACAGAGCTCCATTCAGTTGTCTATGGACATAAGTTATTTATTATCAATATAAATGTCTTATAGCATTCAAGATCTTCAGTGGGCTAGAAAAAGTGACACAGGAGATACAAGATAATTGTGCCCTTCTGAACCAACAAATGTGGTGAGGAAGAAAATGATGAGGTATCTTAAGTGACACTAACTATATATAATTTAGGCAACTAAATCTTTCCCATTTGAAACTAGAGGGTCATTCAGCTCCTTTAGGAGTAAATGTCTACATAGGATCAGCTGAAGAGCTCTCAAACTTTACTGACTGGGTTGCTTAGACATCTGTCTTAAACAGAAAACTGATATAAACACCCAAGTAAAGATACCCTAATCGGTTGATTTGTTGTGGGGTTTTGTTTGGTTTGGTTTTAGGGCTTTTGTGTTTTTTATTTGTTTCTGTTTTAACTGGTTGGAACTTACTATAAACGCAATTAATTATAACTAACTTATTTTCCTTCTCAACTCTTTCCTCTACAGGGATAACAGGATAAAGTAGCTATTTATATTCAGAAGCTAGTGTACATTTAAAACATCTTACACAGCAGAAATACTGATCAAAGAATTCTGGTTTTATGCATTGTTTTTTGAAAACAGCCCAACTTATGTATTCTTTAATAATCAAATTCTGAAACTTTCTTAATCTGCAGATACCAATGAAGTGAAAAAGATCAAGTTGGATTCTGTTCCTGAATATAATTGAAGACTGGCATACCTAACAACTTCTCGACAGTAATCAGCTAGATAATCATGCTAGATAATCAGTTAGATAATCACACACCTATGTCTAAAGGAAATATTTATTTCACATAATTTCTCTGCTATATATATTTACCATATTCTAGAAGTATGTAAAATATTACTGTAGTAAACTCCTTGTAAAAAATTAGTGTAAAGAAGTACTCTGAAACTCACCTGCTGAAAACCTTTTCTCTGCATTTATTTTTTTTTTAGACTTCTTAGTGTTTGTTACTCTGAAAGAAAGCATGTGAATTAGAAAAAAATAGAACACTGCACTGCTGGCCTATCTAGAAGTCTGTTAAAAGCGTTGATGGAAGATTAAACAGAACCAAATTCAGAATTTTTGAATGATGTCAAGTCATATTGAGTTATGTCAGCAGTGCCATGTATTATTACATCATGGCTTTGTACAATCATAATCAGTATAGCATGAAATAATATTCATGTGTGGTCAAAAAAAAAAATAGTTTTCTCACATTCTAATCCTTCAGTGACAACATAATCTCTACACATTTTTTTTCCAGTCTTATCTTTTTGATTTCTTTTCAGAGATTATTGAATATTTTTATGTTTCTGTGTATCATAGGAAAGACTGAATTGTGGAAACAATTGAAGCAAAATTTTTAGAAAGACTGATATTCAAGTCGTCTACCTGGGCAAAAATTTCGTAAAATGCCAGCTGAATTCTGAAGTAAAAGCTCCACAGATTGTTGCAATATTGTCAATTCCTTATTACTCTTTGGACGACTACCACATAAAGAAGGTAACAAAGCATTTACTGAGTCCTGTATCTGTATTCCTCTGAATGGAAAGAATAAAGTGAGAGGTAATTTACTAAGGAATAAAACCAACGGGAAAAAAAAATCCACAAAACGCAGATCATGCCAATTCATAATATACCTGGATAGGTGATATGTGAAACTAATAATAATATTATTAACAATATTATTACTATTACTGATGATACAGAACAAGGTAAGAGTTGATGATATTTCTTGGGAGATTCTTGCTACTATGATACTTTCTCATGAAAAGCAAGACAAAAACTATGTAATTATATCCTGGATGGTAGTTATGCAGCTTCTAAAAATCATTTTGAAATTGTCAAAGCTTCATCTGACAAAAGGTTCAAAGCATCTTTTATATTCTGGAAATACTAGTCAAGTTTTTTTGGGGTTTGTGCATTAATATTTCAGGACTGGGAGGTAGGGATGTAGCATGAAGAAGATGAAATTGAATGAGTAATATTTTTATTCTTAAAATTTCATCCTGCTCTTTCTGTTATACCACAGTACACTTTAATAAGTGTTGCTGATGTGAGTTGCTCTCCTAGTTACTTTTTGAAAGTATTGTATCTGGGCTGAATAAAGTATAGTTTCATGTGCAGATCTATCAAAAATGAATATTTCCTTTGCAGCTTTGAGAGAGGTAAAGCAGAACAAAAATACAAAGAATTCAGAGTATACTTTTTGTTTGAGAAAACTTTGATAGACCTGAAACTATGAACCCAACTCAACTATGCAGGAAAAATATTTAAAATCTTCCTTAAATTAATTTTCTATCTCAAAAGATATGAAACAATTTAAAACTTACATTACTTAGTTCAAACTGAAAGTATTCTTTAGCATTTTCTCTGAGTTATAACTAATATGTAATTTCCTTAGTTTGAGTCAGAAATAAGATAAAGGAAAGGTATTTTTTAAATAAGAAAAATGATCTTCAGAGTCAGAGAGAGGAAGTATTTATCCATCAGTTCTACCTCTGTTGGTAGCACATCAATAGAAACCATGAATCACAAAGGTAGATTTAAAAAAAAAAAATTAAAATGTAATACTATGGATGCTGGCTGCTTGTTAGGAGAAGATTTTCAGCAGAGTTCTGTGAGAAAGTAAAACTTCTCGCGAGTGGCCCCAAGGTCATCAGGGATGAAAAACAATTTTTGGATAAACAAATCCCTTGAACGCCTGCTGTTTGTCACAGACTTTTTTGAAGAGATGTTTTTGCACTGGTGTTGTTCTTTAGTTAAAGGAGTGGTTTTGTAATAAACCAACGGTGAGTGTCTTTTGCGGTTCTTGGTGCTGCTCGCTATAAATAAGCGTACACTCTCTCTAATAAAGATCCCATACTTTCCTGCCTTCTTCTGGTTATGTAAATGATATCAAATATGTTGTTCTTTGGCAGTATCGGAAGCACAACAGCAACAGTGGACCACAACAATTAATTGAGAATCAGATACATAAAACAGAATTACAGGTCCCGTCTTTCCTAGAGTCCCACTACAAGTATGGGAGATTGCTATGAGATCTCCTGGAGCCTTCGTTCCTCTAGGCTACACAACAACACCTCTCTTGGGCTGTGGCTTTACCTTTGCTCCAGGACCCAGGTGCACTGTATAATGCAGGACAGGGAAGTCCAGTGTGTGCCTCAAGGTGATTTGATTTTGGGTGAAAATAGCCAGTTCTATGGTGGCTACGTGTGCATCACCTCACCGGGCACCTCATGGCATCGATCTTAACCACAGGCATTCTGGAAATCTGAGCCTGACTTCCCTCTCATTGTCACACTCACACCAGTACAGAACGAACTTGGATAAAACTGAACAAAACAGCAATACTGGAATCAGAACTGACTCAAATGTGCAACGTGCAACAGTCCAACACCTCACACCATCTTTCCTGACTGAAAGAGTGTTACCACGGATGAAAGCCAGAGTCACGGATTGAAGAGCAGGAAGGGGAGTCTGGATTCAGTCAGGGGATGGTGAGAAATTGCATTTTGAATCACTTGTTTTTCCCTTTTTAGTGTCATTGCTGTTATCATTATTAGTATCAATCTTATTATAATTTACCATTATTATGGTATTTTACTTTATTTTCAATTATTTAATTCTTCATACATCAACATGTAAGTTTTACTCTTATTGCCCTCCCCATTCCACCAGGCAGAAGAGGGAGACAGGGAGGTTGAATGAGTGGCTGCGTGGAGCTAAATTTCCAGCCAGGCTTAAACCACAGAGACTGTCAAATTCATGCCTCTCTAATTTAGAGATAAGGATTTTTGAGGACGATATCAAATATTTTACGTCTAGACTGTTCCATTTATAGGAAACTGTCAAAATTCTTTTAAGATTTGGCTGTACTGAATGAGAAAAACATAATATGAAAAAGATAATGTCTCCATCTTAAACTGAACACTTCTTATTGAGGACTATGAAATAGCTTGTATCTGAAGTATCTTTGTATAAACTTTCTTTACTTCTCTATATCAATTTCTGAGAAAATTTCTCTGAAAGTATAAGTTCATCTTTTTTCTTATAAATGGAATTTTATTAAAGTAGCCACAAACCAGTAATGTTATATAAATACACGTTATAAGAGTGGGAAAAATATTGCCAGCAAAACCTTTGTTCAAAATGATTCTTTTTTCTTTTTTTTTTTTTAATTATGACAGAAATGATAGTGAAATTGTTTCGTGATTAATAAACTACTCCCTAAAGTCTTTGTTGAACTGAGAAGTGAAAGTAATTTGAATTGATATCCTCTGCAGACAGCGCTGACAGCTAAAAATCTTTTAAGAGAATATAAAAGGACTAACAACTAACACATTTTTTTTCATATTTTACAAGGCTATGAAGAAAGTTGAAAGTATTGATTTACCATTAAGTGAAATAATGCTTGAATTTTTTTCACCTTGCAATTAATTTTTTTCAGTAAACTGTAGATGGATTTTTAGATACGATTTAAATGAAGCTTCATTTTTAACTCATTGCTAAACTCTGTAATCTTTTGATCAATCAAGATGTTCTAAAGTCCGCAGCATAGCCACACAGTGTTGGAATTTTTAGCTTTTATGCGAAAAGAAATCCTTCTTAGTAGTAGAAATTCATATTGATAGTTCAAAACAAATCATGGGTTTAATGCAAATTTCTGACATTCTGCATGAAGTCATGCTGTTTTTTGGTCAGAATATGTCACATTGTGTCATGTCACAAACCGTCCTGAATGGTACTACTATAACAGGCCATGACAAACCAATGAGACATACAAAAAAGAAATGAAGTATTTTTAAGACTATTTTGCAATCACTGGATTCACAAGTATCCAGTTTGAGTATTACACTTCAAACAGATTAGTGTAATTTTAGCTGCATTTTTGCCTAACTATCAAGTTAAATCTCCTTTCTTTTAACAGAATTATCCTTCATGTATGTGCAGGTATAGGTACATAAATACACAGGCGTGTACATAAATTTTGGCCTGTGTAACTTGCTATATGTAGCATTTTGTAGTCAATCTAAGTGTAGTAGCAAGATGTCCCCATTCTGTCTCTGCATTAGTGTTAAAACAGCTAATGATTTAACTTTAATGGGTAGAGTTACATCCATAGCAGATCTTCTATGTGATGGTGTATCTAGTCCCATGCCTGGAGTACAGTGCTGTGGTCTTCATATCCCATTTTTTCCTTTTTAAGGACAAGGACAAAAGGACTTATTTAAAAGCTTCCTTTCAGCCACAAGTAAGTGACAGTTACTACACTGTACTACCCTGCAGGGAACATTTTAAAGAGAATGACTGTCACACTCATGATAACTTATCTAAAAAGACTGGTCAGGTGTTCTGATCAACCTGTAACCAGCGTTTCGGTGGTGTTATGCAAAACTGACATAATAAAATATCTTTTTTTAAGCTATATTTTCATGAGCAGCCAAGGAAATATTGCTTCAGAAAAAATAATAAAGACTATGAAAGGCTTAAAAAATTTAAATTCTCTGAAGACAATACATCACAAGAGGGAATTTTTGATCCTCTCAAGTGTCACAATTTCAAACCCTAACAGGAAGCAAATATTGTCTTATAGCAATGTCAGAAGCCAGCACATTATCTATGTCCAAGCCAATTAGTTCTTTCTCAGAAAAATCTGCTGTAGAAGGAACTATCTGGAAGCCTTGGAGACATGAGAAGCTGTATCTGCACACCTCAGGGTCCCTGATTGCCTTTGACTTTCATGTATTTAATATAATAGACATAGTCAGTGGAATCCAGTCATTATTTTTAATTGATTGCCACATATTTTATTTATAAAAATCAAATCTTTTATCATCTTGGTTCTTTTTAATTGATTATAAAGACTCTTTTCATAGAAATGAACAAAATTTCTGAATGTTAGGCACTAACAATTATACTAATTACAGTAAATATTGTTTGGATTGAGTACAAGTGCATAAAGCTGATGAATGTCACCCAGTTTAGTGGGGTGGATGAGACTCTAAAACTCAGAGAGTAAGGGAAGTGAGGTGCTAGAACAGGTTGCTCAGAGCAATGGTGGATGTCCCATTACTTAAAGCGATCAAGGCCAAGATGGACAGGGGCCTCATCAACCTGGTCTAGAGGAAGGTGTGCCTGACCATGGCAGGGGGGCTTAGAACTAGATCTTTAAGGTCTTCTTCAAACCAAACCATTCTATGAATTTATGATTCTATAAATAGACAGTAGTTTAAATGTGTGAATCTCTACAGTATTATTTACTTTTGTTCTCTTTTCAAGTTATACTCCATATATAATATGTATATGAGATCAGAAATAAATTAAGATCCTAGATTAAAAATCATAATTTTCGTTGGTATATAAATGCACATGGTGATCTAAAAACTCCTGATCTTGCAGACAGATCTCTAGAAATCTTGAATTTAGCTGGTAAAGAACAGCATTTAGTCAACAAATATAAATAACTGATAACATTGTACTACCATTGGGCAAATGCCTTCTTGAAGATAAACACTGACTAATATAATACACACCATCTAGGGAATCAAGCACATACTGATTCTTGAGTCAGAAGCTCTGTGTGAAATTTGCGATTTTCATCAGACCA
This sequence comes from Vireo altiloquus, assembly GCA_013396875.1. Lineage (NCBI taxonomy): Eukaryota > Metazoa > Chordata > Aves > Passeriformes > Vireonidae > Vireo > Vireo altiloquus. The sequence goes on along the minus strand of VZRF01014343.1, from coordinate 2,266,240 downwards.
GCATTATGCATTTCCCTTCAGTGCTTGTAAGAAGGCCTTGGGGACTTACTAACCTTTATGGGAAAAATATTTTACAACTTATTACCTGTTCTAGAGGGCTAAAGGGTTTTTTTAGGTTCTTGTAAAATTTAATAGAGGATAAAATTGTTATAAAATTCTACAGGAGATGTGACAATTCTCATTCAGTTCCCTAGATATAACTTTTACAGTACACATTTCCTATATCACAGAACCATTTTCCAACCAACCAATAATTAGGTTGGAAAAGATCTCTGAGATCATCGAGTCCAGCCTATGACTGAACACAACCTCTTCAACTTGACCTTCGCACTAAACGTCACACCCAGGCTTTCCTTAACCCCCTTCAGGGACGGTGACACCACACCCTCCCTGGGCAGTCCATTCCACCTTTAACTGTGATTTGCAACTCATTTATACTTTTTTCCTTTTCAGTTTTGTTAATTTGTGATTTATATGGCTGGTGTATGCATAATAACTTATATTTTGATCAAGTATGTAGATAATAATTATATTATGTGCTTCTTAATGAGTTAGATTCCTAAAAAAAACCCACCAGACATCACTTTAGATGCTTTTTAAGAAAAAATGTGTAAATATTCTACATTTTTTAGATTCAGTCATTTTTGTACATTGATTTCTTCTAAAATTTTTTAGTGAAAAATTAAGCTCCCCCAGCTGGTTACCAGTACTCTTTTTTTAAGTGCTGTCTTAATAAGCTGATTCTGCACCTTTTTGAGATAATGTTTTAATGGAAAACCCACTTTATTGGAAACTCATTGTTCTAACTTGTTATTAAAAAATTCAATTGATTTCCATTAAAATAAGTCAAATGAATGTAACTTGTCAAGTAAAGCCAGGGAAAGTCATGTTCATAAGAGTATCCATGCTTTTCTTATGCACAACTATTGAAGAGAGATATATTTTCTAGAATAAATTCAAGAGAATTAGGAAAGAAATTACAGTAGGCTGTTTCTAAAATCTTTTAAATAATTTAAACTTAATTTCTCATCAACACAAAAGTTAAGGTAAAAACGTTCATATATTTTGCCATAAATTACCACAAATTATTTTTGTAAACGGCATTATTTATTATAAGAATATTGTCATTTCTTAAGATATGCATGCTGTGGGGCATACTAGGCGAATCATGTCAAGGTCATTCCGTGTAAAGCTGGAGAATAGGATCTCAAAGGGACTGCATTTGCTTTGGGGCAGGTATTTTCTCTAGTGCAGTCTCTAAGTCTTTATTTCCTATGCACATCCTGCTTAGACCAAGACTGCAGAACCCAGACATGATGACGTTATACTAGGCACTTTAATTTTTCTCAAAATAAACTCAGAATACGAAAGTATCTGTAGTTCTTTGCAGTAGCAATATGTTTAGGGAATTGTTGATGAATACATTGGCCCTGTAGTCCCAGTCTGTCATTAATGATGAAAGACTAGAAAGGGAGCTTTCTGCAGCTTATCTGATAAGCTTGGCAGTAAAGCCTGGAGTTCCTTACCTTAAACAATATGAGGAATACCGACTATTCTGTTTTTTTTTAAAATTTGCTCATCTTTGAGCAAAGTGCCAGCCCCTAGAGAAAAAAAAAAAGAAGATGCTAAGAACCAAATTCAGGACAGATATTCAGGCTTGTCCATTTTAATATTAACCATGCTGAACTGGCAGACAAAAATGAGATCAAAGCAAGAGCAGTGTCTTAAAGACTGTTTTCAGAGATGTTTATTAGGATAAAAGTGTTTGGGTAAGACAGAATTTTTACTTTCTTTGAAAGCTACTCTCCATCTTACTTCAAAAGCCATGTCCTGACAATACTTCAGGGGCCTCAAAAGATAGCTGGAGAGAAAATTTGTACAGGTATCTCTAAAGAGAGGAAAAGGGGCAACAGTTTTATACTGAAAGAGGGTAAACTTTGATTGGACATAAGGAATAGTTTTTTCACAGTGACGGACATGAGGCAGTGGCACAGGTAACCAGAGAGGTGGTGGATGCTCCATCCCTGGAAATGTTCAATGTCAGGTTGGATGGTGCCCTGTGAAACCCAATCTAGTGGAAGGTGTCCCTGCCCAGAGCAAGGGGGTTGGTACTCAATGATGTTTAAGGTCCCTTCCAATACAAACCATTCCATGACTCTGTGGGTCTCTTAGCTAATGGTGAGAAATTGTTCTGAGTTTCTTATGCGAAAGAGTCTGAGTGCAAAGTTCAATAAATAATGTGACTTATAAAAATATAACTTATGCTCCTGATAAGGCCCAACATACTGCTCAGTGTACACACATTCCCACTTATTTCACCACTGAGCAGCACAGATACAAGGCTAGAAACTCAGAAGTAGCATTACAGCCCACAACACTAAAAGACAACAGTTCCCATTTTCAGCTAACTTGAGCAGCAGCTGCTATTAAATTCTGTCATTTTGATTTTTCTACTGGTCAAGCAAAATTGAAATACGACAATCAAAGATTAATTGCAAAAGGAGATATTCCCAAAATGTATTAAGGCTGAGAATATAGATAGTAAATTAAACAAAAAAAACCAACGAACCAAACAAACAAACAAAAAAAACAAAACAAAAAAAACCAACCAAACAAACAAAAACAAAAACAAACAAACAAAAAAAAAAACCCACACCAAAAAAAACAAAAAAAAAACCCACCAAAGAAACAAATCCCTTTCACATGGAACAATGTGTATTTCGATTGTGTTTTCTCATATGTTGTACAGAAAATGGAGCATGGTGAAAGTCTGCGTGGCAGCAATAACCTTTTAATGACTACTAAAATTTTAAAATTTTATTTTATTTAAATCAGCTATACAATCCTGTAAACTTAAGTTTCGTTTTTATAAAACATCAAATGATGAATGCAGAATTTATATACAATCTCATCCTGAGGATATCTTAAACAATCCTGTTATGTCATGTATAAGATCCTTACTGGGATAAAACCCAAACCACAACCATCTCCATTAAATAAAAAACAACATTCTCCCAAAAATGCAGTTTTCTTAAAGCAGAATTATTAAAAGGAGTAAATAGTAGGCAGATTGTGAAATAAGACCACAGAGATGTACATAGGTATAACTGGAATACTAAATTTTATGAGCAGAATTTGAAGAGTCATTTTGTTAGATTTTAGTCAGAAAGAGCCATTTCAGTGCATTCAAGAGACAGGAAGAGAAATTTCCACCAATCCAAAGGCTAGCAGAAAATTTTCTTCAGGGAAAATGTATCCACTTCTCATGTCTCCCATTTTAGTATTTAGTTTAATGCACATCATGTATTTGGCTTCTGTCTGTGTTTTTCTTTCCCAGCATAATTTTTGCAACAGATTTGCCCTGAAGCATTAACTACCCTTGATAGTTTTCTCTCTTACTGTGTGATTACTTGCTTAGCATAATGACTTTTCTGCTTTTTTAAATTAGTATGGTGTCACAGGAACTACTGACGAAAAAGTTGACTTTAATGCAATATAATATCAGTAAGCACATATAGAATGTTAATGTAACTACATTTCAGGTGTCCTGAGTAACCTTTCAGAATTTTGCACAGTAAATTTTGAGAAGGCATTTAAAAAATTCTGGTCTGTAATATGAAAAGAGCAAAATACAACTGAACAAAATTTCCCAACAGAACATTTAATCTCTTTAGAAAGAATTGTAAAAAAACCCTCAATATTTCATCACAAAATGCTAATTTTATCTATGTTCTTCCAATGTTAACTTGACGTATTATGATATCAAATTATGATTATCTTCACCCATAAACTATATAATAATATCCATTATATTTCAGCAAAATAATTCCTCCTGTAGTCTTCATTACGCTTATATTATAAATTATACACTATTTCATACATTTTAAAAATAAAATTATTTTATATTACCAGAATACATTTTTTCAAGAAACTTCTGGGATTAGGTCACTTGCTTTATTTATTTGCAAATTTTTAAGATTTTACTTTAAGCTCAAATACATGATGCGTTAGTTTTATTAACTGGAATTTGAAGTGACCAAAATTCAAATTGCAGACCATTTGTTATGTGACTTTGTAGCACAATAACATTGAACATTACTCTTCCACCACTTTGCTTGAGTTTATTAAAGTACCAAAAACTGTAAAAGAATTCTGGAACACGGATAATTTTTGAATCAATAACTATAGTTGACAGTAATGAAGTTTTAGGTTTTTACTGCCCTAGGCAGTGAAAAGTTTAGGCAACATTACTGCAAAAATAAACCAGCATGATACTTATATTATTTTCTTTCTTATTGATTCTTGTTAAAACGAATACAGTGAGGAAGCTACTGAAGGACAGAAAGACAGTCTTTTCTTTAACAAACACTGAGCAGTTAAATTGTATAATCCCACTTAATGTTTTGAGTAGCTCTCCATATAAATTCAGAGATTACCTGAGAAAATAATGAATTAATGAATATTTTTGTTTCATTCTCTTGTCAGTAGAAAATATTTCCACAATATATGCTACATAAATACAGAAAGAGTACTCATAAACAAGCCACTGAAATTCTCTTCTTTTACATAATAGAGCTGGATTAGTTCTGTTCTGCTTAGTCTCCAGGCCCAGGGAAATGCAAATTCACATGTGGGTGTCTAGCTTATAAACTATACTTAACCGTATTAAAGAGGTCATATAAATGTAATGTTAAAATTTCATCAGCTTTCACCATTTAATACCACATTATGCATATAAATGCTGATACTCTCACATTTTTCCCTAATATCAGAAAGAATCCAAACACATTTATATACATTAATCACAATATTTTGGTGTTAAACTGGTTAATGTAGTTCAACTTTATCAAAATTATCCCTAACTTTCAAGTACAGAGAATGTTTAATATGATAATTATAAGGCCTTGAAAGAAGTTTGGAACAGCCTATGGTCCCAAAGAAAAAGAAAATCCACTCTTAAAATAACTAACCTGAACAAGGTTTTAACATTTGGTAAGGATAATGAAGTTCTTGGTATATATTATCTACTTTATTAATTATGCAAAACTTTATGGTTTCTTTTCAGAAGGTTATTAAACTGGAATATAATTAAAAATATAAAAGCTGAGAACAAATGTAAATGTTTCTGGAAGTATGAGATTAGTACCTCTGGCATGAATTAACCATTATGTGTAATATATTGGTATATTTTTCACATACAGCTTTGCCACCGCACCTCATTTCTGATCTGCAAGATCTCTTCTATTCAGCACTTGGGTCTCAGCCAATTAATGAGTGGTAAATGTGTCATGTTTGTGAATAGATTCAAATAGTTATTTCAGGTATTAAGCAAATATCATCTAGCTTTAAATTATTGAAAGTTTTGACCAAGAAATTAGGAGGTAATCACAGTGTTATTGGGGTTTCTGTCTCTCTTTTTGTCAGCAAGAAACGAGAGCTAGCTGAATGTTGTTTGTTATATTTTTCTTGCGTCTGGATGATTTATACAAATGTATTCCAGTATTTTCCTTGTCATCCTTTCTGCTAACTTATTTGAATATTTCTCTTTAATTTTTCATTATATAAATCTTAGTAAGAAATATGGGTGCTTTAAGGCTTTTATACACCTCAGAAAAATCCTTCAATTATTTTTCACAGTGTAACATCCAGAAATCTCTAGCACACCCTGCGGCTGGATCTGCATTTCAGTACATCCTGCTCTAGGCAGATTGGGCTTGTTGGCCTCATTTCATTTGCAAGGAAAATATGCTCCAATTATCTCCATGAAGAGACCTGCTAGAACATACTTTTTTTATTTCCTCCCTCTGGAAGGAAATTTGCATGTGCAGTGGAGTGGTGAGCTAACACAGCTCCCCACAACATGGAGCTGGGACCGAAGCAAAATACACTTTGTGCCAGAATTGAAGGATGCACTGCAGGGCATCCTCACCACATAGGCATAGACTTTTATTCCATAGTATATATTGGATAGTTACATGTCACCATCCTGCCACATTTTTTCACATCAGATCCTTGTGGGTTATAATTCTACTAATAAATTAATTGAGTTTGAGTCATGAGGTAAACAGACACAAAATGATAAAACTCACAAAACCCCCAAAACAGAGAAAAAATGTCCCTAAAATTGAATTCTCTTATTTTTAGAGGTATGCAAATATCTAGAATTAATTATGTCTGGTCAATGTTAATGCTCAAATGATGATTTGGAATTTTCTGAGAGAAAATCAGTTGGCTGGATTGTTCAAAAGATCATTGCAGCAATTTAATAGTTGATTGAATTCCAGTGCCAAGGTACTTTCCCTGTTTATGTATAATTTTGCAACAGATGTATAGCTACTACATATTTTTATATGCAGTATAATATGGAATACTGAGCTTAGAAAGAGGTGGAAAATAACCCACATAAATTAACAAGATTTCTCACTCTTCAGTTTGTGAGGCAGTTTGTTAACCATTCAGGCCCACCAAGACACCTGTCCAGCACAGTCCAGTGGACAGAACACAGAAGAAGCAGAGCACAAGTAGGAAAATGCATGTCAGGAGGACTTGTCTCCTGGCCAGAATCTCTGAGTAATTCACAGTTCATAGATACCACATTAATTTTGTAATTTTTTAAACCACAGAAAAATAAATAGGCAATTGTTTAGGTATTTCCCCTTTCTTTTTTTAGTGTGTTTGAGTGAATGGAGACATTTAATTCACCATATTAATGTATCTAATACATCACACAAGTACAATTAGAATTATCCATAGATTAGTATAATTCAAGTAATTTGCAATTAAGCTGAGCCATTGTAGACCTTTGGCAATTAACCTCTGAAAGAATCAATCCCTGAGGAACTTATAAACATTTTCACCTTATATGGGCACAGAGAGTTTAGAGCAGATTTGCACAAGGCTCATGGACAGCTGCCTTTTTTAGCAATGCTTATTAATTGCTGTGGAAGTTAGGATAAGTTAGGCCTGGTTAGCAAAGCTGCTACCATAAGGCGATGAACTTTATCAGCTGTTTCTATAACCAGTCATTAGATGGTCAACATTTCTGAATGACAGAATGAACCTTGAAGGTAGGAAATGGACAGCCAAACTACACAAGCCAATCATCAAAAACGGCAGCGGGCCCAGAAGAATTTTTTTTGATTGCCCAAACAGCAACACCAAGTCATACACCACTGCCTCCAGCTCTTTCTCTCTGTGTCGCTGTAAAAACTCTAACTCCATTTTCTATATTACCAGACAAGGGAGCGCTGAAGGAGGAAAGTAGCTTTCTCCTTAGATTTCCCATTCCTTAATTCCTCTCCTCCAGGACAAACAAACCTCAACCTCTACATGTTTTCTGTTCTGTATTTATTCAGTTCATCTTCTAGCTGAACTTATGCATATACAGAAACAAATAAATGAGAAATTCAGTCGGAGATTCCTGTCTCAGAAGGGAGAACTGGGAATCATCTGTTTTTTGGCTAGGATAGAGTTAATTTTCTTAGTTGCTCATGGTGCTATGGTTTTGGATGTAGTATGAGAATAATTTTTATAGTACAATGTTTTTGCTGTTACTGAGCAGAACTTACCCTAAATTGAGGACTTTTCCGTTTCCCAAGCTCTGGCAGCAAGGAATTTCACAAGAAGATGGGAAGAAGCACAAACAGGACAGCTGACCTAAACCGGCCAAAGGGATATTCCATGCTACAGAAAGTCATGCTAAGTGCATAAACTGGGGGGAGCTGGTTATGAGACAGGAGAGAGAACACATTTCTACAACCTTTCAAAATATACGTAAAAACTGTCTCATGATATTGCCAAAAGTTCCTCTGTGGTTTATTACCTATGACAAACTCTCCACTCAGTTACTTTTTCAACAATAAACCTAACTAATTTATGCTTAAAACACTTGAAAAGTAGTCCCATAAAAATTCTTTCTTACAAAAATATGTTATTAAATAACTTTTCAGACAGCTAGTTTTGTGAAGGAACTTATTGTTGGATCTTATTTTTAGTGAATTGTCACTCCAGTATATCTAGATTTCTCAGTCTAATGCTCTGCTGTTCTCCACTTAATCTATGTAAGAATCATTCAAAAGGTTTCTAAAATTTCAAGCTTTTCAACCTAACCCAACTACTCTGATTTTTAAAGTTAAGCTTTGCATCTTAATCCCTTATACAGGCTGTTTAATAATTTATGGGAGAATTTCAAGTGACTTTTCAAAGATTTTTTCTTTTGGAGAGAAAAGGAAGAAAGAGAAAAAGTGCTTCCACAGTGATCATGTACAGCATGGAATTAGGGATTAAACTGCTTTTGATATTTTAATGAACTAACATAAAAAAATGCATGTTGCCCTATTATTCTGAAATAATGATATATAATTAGAAATAATGTTAAAAAGGTAGTTTTAAATTGTACAAATAAATAGCCGCTAGATGCGAGAATTTCCTCCTTTCCTGCAGTCACTTAAACTGCTAATTATCTGGGGGGGAAAAAAAATAAAGTCTGTGTAATCTTATTACTATTCAGTAAAGCTTCAACTGAGGGGAAGATAATGGTACACACTACTGTGAGAAATTATATCTGATCCAATGAGCCTGAACTTCTGTTGTATAGAAACCTAATTCACTTGCAAAATGTTATACAGAAATAAGGGAATATGGAGGAAATCAGGTGTTTCATCCCACAGTGCTCTTCCCGCTAGGGGGAGATGAAACTGCATCTCATATCAAACACTGTGATCATATTAAAATATTTTATTTAATAATGTACCACTGCTTTTCCTGCTCTACTTTGGAATTCGCAATGGACTTGATTTTTAATGTCCAAATACTCTCCTGATACTAACTTGCTAAGGTTTTCGCCCTTTAACAAATATTTTTCCTCTTATTAGGCAAGAGATAGTATGCAGAAAATAATCAATATTTATATATGTAGTCAATATATGCACATGTATATATTTAGTATTGTGGAATTTCAACGACACTATACTAAGCAGTAGCATCAAATACTTTTTCTTATTTAACACTCTCCATGTTCATGATTCTTATAAATATGGACAGATTTTTTTAAGAAAGTATTAAGTTATTGCCAATATGTAAGTCACTTTTAATAGTTCAGGTTATGCAGCATATAGCCGTTTCTATACATTCATTTGTGTGAAAGTAAGAAAGAGTTTCATTGCACAGATTCAGAGCTATTTAGAGTATTTCTGAACATTGTAGAATGCTGGGTTTTTAACTTCTTTGTTTGTTTTCTAAAAGAAGAGACTAGCTCTAAATGCAAGACTATCTTTGTAGGCATAGAGGAAGCATTATTACCTTGTTTCTCACTCACAGCATTTTTCTTATCCTGCTTTGGCTACTTTTACAAGGTGGGTCTAATAAGCAGGCTTGTAAAATATTCCATCTTCCCCTCCAGGCCTTTTCTTCTTCTTCCCCTCAGATTTTGTTGCTGGTCATGACAGCACATGGTCTGGGATACCCCTTTGGTTAGTTTGGGTCAGCTGTCCTAACTATGTCCCCTTCCAACTTCTCATGCTCCTGCAGCCTCCTTGCTGGTGGGGTGAAGTGAGGAGCAGAGAAGGCTTTGACTCTGTGTAAGCACTGCTCAGCAATCTTGAAAACATCTGTTTTCAACACTGTCTCCAGCACAAACTCAAAGCACAGCACCATACAAGCTGCTATGAAAAAGTTTAACTCTACGGCAGCCAAAACTGGTACAATCTTCACCCTTTATTCCATGCTGATTATGTCATGCTCAGGTCCCACGCTCTCTAATACAACCCCATCGGGCACCACCTCCTCTTGTCCTTTGATATACTTACAGAGATATCATTCCCTTAGTCTGCAGACCAGCACTACAAAATATCCTGGGAGATCCTGGGAGTTCATTCAGCCCACGCCTCTGGACTGCATCTGTTATGGCAGTCTCTCAGGACAGAAAAGGTGGTGTATTGTGTGGACCTACTGGATGCCAAAACCACCTCAGCTCAGGTCACCACTGCTCTTATGCTGTCTGTCTAGGTACAGCATAGATTATTATTCTCTAGGATAATAAAAAAAAATGTACTCATCATTTACTTCCTTTAAATGTTTCTTAAAACAAAAATAAGACATTCTATGCTGTTTTTTCTTTAGGGTTTCTTCTATCAGATGGCTACTTGTCCACAGATAGGTCTTCAGACCTGTGCATTGAATGATATAAATTGTTTGTCTAATTTTCTCATTATATTCTTTAGAACTCTATGAAACAATTTGGTCTCTCTTATATCTTTTTATTTCCTTCAATACTCTCGATTCGAACAAACTTTTTTAAATGAAAGTGTTTATGTTTTCAAGCTTTTAAAAAAGTATTTTTTTGTTCTGTGTTTAATGACTTCAAGAAAGCAATTTGTTTCTTCTCAAAAATGCATGTTACAGGAAATATTGCCAAGTCTTAAAAGCAGATCTATTCATATAGATTCTAGCAAAAAGAACTGATTAAAGGAAAAGGTAATCATCCAAAGACATTGAAAAAAATTCTTGATCATAGTCAGAAATAAATATTTTAAATTTTTTGTTACTAAAATATATAGATTGTAGATTGTTACAAGTATCCACTCATGAGCACTTGAAAGAGAGACATATAGAATTTAATCAAGCTTCCTGACTTTTGAGAAACACTTTAATCCTTTTATTTCTTTCCATGTAATCAGTGTTCATCTTCAAAATTAAATTCATTATACTCTTTCATTACTAATCTTGGCAGGAGCATTTAATTCCTGATATCCATTAATTCTTCAATCAATAGGATTTATTCACACAGACATTGAATTATTGTATATCCGATAGCTTGGATGTGTTTGTGCCTATGTGTCTGTGAGTAGTGCCAGTGTGTATAAAGTGCACATATTAAGATTATGTAATATAAAAATAATAATGGGAGTAATTTTAAAAAATATGAGCCAGAAGGTCAAGCTTCAGAAATAATTTCCAGAGGAGATTAAAGTATAGTAGGATTTGACTACCTCTGGGAAACAATAAAAGCTTCCTGCTTCGAAAAAACAGTTTCACTCTAATCAGAGAGACAGTCACAGCCTACAGACTACTGATTTCCCCCAAATGTTCAAAACTGCAGATCAATCTACTAATAGGCTTTAAAAAAAATGACAAAAGCCAAACCCACAGCATGACCATGACTGTAGCACACGTACATTTTCTGAAAACAGAGTACATCCTCATCTTGAAAATCCACCAAGGACCTGGAAATCACCAGTATTTATTTCGTAGGAGGAGCAATTACTGAGTAGCAGAAAAATCAAAATAAACAAAACTAAGCAGATAGCCCTGCCTTCAGAGCTGGATTACTCATGTGTAAATTAAGCACATACATAAATGAGCATTTTCAGGTCTAGGGCCCTAGGCTACCGTTTGTGATGTCTGATTTGCAAGAAAATGATTTTCTTCATTGTGCCAATTACTTTTTGCTCAACTTGCAATAGCTTCCAGATAGATCATTAGCCAAATAGCAATTACCTTGGGCAAAGAACACCTCTTAACAATGCCCAAATTATTTGGCTCATGGAAGCAGTGTTACTTGTGAAATTAAATTGCAGCTAAAAAAGACAGTTTTAACAAGAAGCTTACAATTTCAAATAATTTCAAATGCAATTTTTTTTCAAGAATAATATTTAGCTCCAGTGACGTTATAATTTCAGTATTAGCAAAATGAGATTTATATTAGTACTGAATCATTTGTTTTGGAAAAATCTGCTATCCTGTAGACTGAATGTACCAGCTGCTGGCTACCTGCAGTTTTGTTTTAATAAGACCATTAATTATAAAACAAGGCAAGTGCTGAAAATTCATAATCTTAATCTAAAAAAGGAATAATCAATAGAACTGCTGACTATACACCTACCATATTGATCTAAATTTACGAGTGTTTTACCTTACAAATTTGGGCATTTATTACATACAATAATGCTACAAGTCACCACAAATGCTGCTAAAGAATGAGTGGCAAAATTTAAAGTGTAAGCTTATAAATTAATGTATAACTTGCAAAGGAATAGAAATTTTTCTGTAGTCCTTATTAAGACCAGGGCAAATTCTTTCTGCATTAAAACTACAGATATTTTTCTGCTGAAAAGAACAAAGACTAAAATTAAACTAAACTTTTTATAAACAGAGCCAGGAGTTAAATATGACATCACTTTGGTTCCTTTATTTTATTATGCAAGCATACCAAAGAATGTGAATTTGTTTCTCAGGCGCCACTGTCAGTAGACCTTCCAAACCATTGACCTTAGAACAATGAAAAAACAATTCCCTTTGATCTAGGAAAAAGGATGCTCAACAAACTCATAAACTGGTCATCTGTTAATACAAAATTAAGAAGGAAAAGTCACATTTCTAACCTATACATCAGTCACTTGGGTTCTTTGGGAGACATTCCAGAAAATAAATTCCTAACCTTCATTTTTCCTAGGCTATTCTGGAAGCCAGGAATATGTTCCTTCTAAAATTATTATCAGCCTGTCTCTCTGAGCAGTTCCTGACCCTTCAGCCCTGGCAGACTATGGTATGAAATTATGAAGTGGCACCCTCAAGCAGGGGGAAAAAGAATATGCATTCTCCTGAGGACTTGTCTGCCTGCAGTACTTAAAGCACACGGCAGTGACAGAGAACTCTGCCTGCCCATCCCTCCAGCCATGTGGAGGGAGTGCTTGTCCCACAGAGAGGGAAGGAGGGAGGTTGTGAATCATGGGAAGAGAGACTTCACTGTCTGACTGTGGTACACTGACACTCAGATTCCATTTATTCATATCTGGGGGAAAAGACATTTAGGATTTACTGTAATGATGTTTTAAATACATTTCTTCAACATTGTGCAATTATCACAAGTAATATTTATAATCCGAATAGAATCTGGATCAAAAAATGGTGTCAGAATAGGGTTTCTCGGTTCTTTTATTTGCTGTTCTATTGATTTCCAAAAGGTCAAACATTCAAACTTGTGGATTAAAATACCATTCAATATTTATTTTATGTCTTATTTTGCTTTTATTGGTTCATACAGACAAAAACAGCTCAAGCTTACTTTTGGTTATTCTGATGGTTCAAATGTTAGCAGAATTCTGAAAAAAAAATCTTTACTTTTTTTTTTTTAACTTGAATAAACAAATAACCATCAAAAATTGAATCAAAATGCAGACCTGTTCTGACCTGTTTTCATTTTAAGCAGTTACATTTGGCAAGATGTAACTGACTGAAAACATGTCATGACTGTAAATATATATAACCATTACTGAATGATAGATTTATTAAAGAAAATTTAGAATCATAATTTTCAAATGAACACTTCTTGTCCCTATAGATCTTTTATTACAAACTGTAACAGAATCTTTTGGCATATTCTTAATACAGATTCTTAATAAGGTAATTGAAAAGATTAGTGGGATAAATAGATTAATGGAGTGAATTCTCTTATCAATAGTAAAATTTTGACAGCAAAATTTAGGTATTGCACTGCAAATATATCTTTGTACTCAATTTGGTTCAATTCAGTAAGTATAGAACTCCTGGGGAATATCACTACTGAATTAACTTGTCTTTTCTCAAAAAAATTTGCTATATATGAATAATCACCTTTTAAGCAGTGCTGTTTGATTCTTCCTCAGGGCTTCTCACAAGTGCTTTTCACCACTCTCTCCCTATAATACCAGAATTAACATATGGCAACCTATTTTAAAAAAAAAGTAAAATAAATAAGACACAGGGTAATATTCCCTTTGTTTAATTTTCTTTGGTGTAATCAGTTGAAATTAAATATCAAAGAATCCAGAAGGTTTTGTACTCAGTAAATGAACCATACGAGAAAAAAATGTGGAGACAAAAGTACTAAATATATATTTTGATAAAATTAAAACTTGTTATGAAGATCTGTCTGCTGACTCATTTTATTATTATTATTTTGAACAGTATCATGTTCTGGTCAACACTGTGTTTTTTGAACTTGCTTGAGAGTTTATATCAGAAATCTTCTGATCCCAGCTGCACTAACCATCTGCCAGTATTATGATCAGTGGTAGCTTGCTGCAGCACAAGCATCCTCTTCCATGCTGCTCACAGAAAACAAGCAAGAGTGAGGAGTTGCCCTGTTATCTAGAGCAGATGACTGCTGGCACCCTGCCTAGGGATGGTAGCTCTTGTGCTCTGCTGAGATTGAATGACCAGTGATTTCCTCCTGTTTCCCCTTCCACCCATCTTTTTTTTATCTTATCTATCCTTATCTGTTTCTTTAAAATATATNTTTTTTTTTTTTTAAATCCTGTGCTTCAGGGGGTAGATCCCAGAGTTCTAAATCTTCCTTTTTGATCCATGCAAGCCTGATGGAGCACTATTCTCTTGCTGTCTCCTTATGTTCTCTCAGACCCTTTGTGGCAAATTTACCTTAGAATAAGTAGAAGGAAAGGATTTGAAGCATGATTCTAAGGCCAAAAATGACATAGCAAGATTTTGTTTCTGATTGGTACCATGAAAATAATTTGGGGAGTTTCCTCATGTTCTGAAGACTCTCACTGCTCTCATACAAAGATAAATATCTGCCACAAAGTAGCTCATGCTGCGACCCTGCCTGTATTATCTGCCTGGATCCTTCTGGCCTGGATATTTGCTTTTTCTGACTCCTCTCCCTGAATTACAAATTTAGAAAGCTGTCTTTAGGTTTGTCTCATTTCATAAAGCTCATGATTTGGGCTATTATCTGACCTCTTGTCATGCGCTTGAAGGGTGTCAGGAGAAATGTGTGGGATTACATACTGGAAGACACCCAGTTCCTGGACCTTTGGTGAAGAATACACCTTCTCCCAGCACGTCACCCCTGACTGCAGGAAGCTTCCATGACAGCATTGTTTCTTCTCAGCTATTTTCTTTTAGCAATTGATCAGTAGACACCTGCTTAAAAACTAAAACCTAGAATGGAGAGGGGACAGTGAATGAATGCTGTAAGGAAGGTGATAAGGTGAGAAAAGATACTTGGCAGGGAGGCAATGAGTATCAAACTTGGCATATGAACTGTGATCAGATTCAGGAACGTAGCAGGCAAGAGAGAGTCTATTCCACTCTTTATGGCTGGGGCTGGTATACAGGCACAATGTACATCTAATAGACAGACATTTAGGTCTTTTGCCAAAAAAACTTCTGCCTACCTTCTCTCTTGAGCAGCTATATAATATGATCTACTCGTGCTGTGTTTGCCATTTGAGACTGTGATCAGCAAATAAGATAAAAGTCTATATAGGCTGAGCACAGGAACTGTATGGGTGTGGGAAGCAAATGGCTGACTTACCACACTAGGTGCCGTCTTAACACAGCTAATTGTTTCCTGAATATTTTTCAGATTTTTTTGGTAGCTACTTTCTATCTCTTGAAGAAAATATTTTGATTCCCAGCTGTTTGGGTTACCTTAGATAAGAAATACATGTTGAAATATGTCTGCAGGGCTCTAACACAAGTGCTCATTCAATACGTGTCAACAAGCAAAACTTTCAGAGCAAAAATTAATTCAGTCAATACAATTATATCTGGATTTTAAATCCACATTTGCAATTCACTTATATTCCTAAGGAGATTGGACATTAATTAACAATTGTTAGACTATGTACCTCAGAATGGTAAATTCTGCATAAACTGAGGTGTTTAGTACATATAAACACAGGTTGTGTGCCAATGACTATTGTAATAATTTAATAGCCAGTAGCAAAGTAGTGTGAAGAGAATTTTGAAACTAGAAATTATAAGAAGAAACATTCTGTCACAAAAATGCAACTTCATGTGGATTACATTTTGTCCTTTTTTCAGGTTTAATGATTTATTTGCTGCTTAAAAAGCTAGGTAAGAGTTATAAGACGCACAACTATCTTGCTTTCAGAAGATGCATGAGCAGAAAATACAAAAATTAGCAGTAATGGAGTTGAGATTTTGATGACTACATGATAAAGGACACCCTCCCCCCCGAAAAAAAAAATAATGTCACTAGATAGTTATTACATTATTTCACAAGCTGTATAGGTATTTATACTGGTTTATCTATCTTAGAAATTAATTGCAAAAAGAGGAGATAAATATGTCTAAAAGTACCTTAAATATATTTGTAATGTTTGCAATGTTTGTTCTTCCTTTGTTAGTTCAATGAGCACACAGTAGTTTTGTTATTTTTTCTTAAAGCAACCAAGTAACTTTATAGCTAACAAAATAAATAATACAGAAAGTAAAAAGTTCATTTAATTTACAATGAAGATATTAAATCCATTAGCAGTGTAGATAACTGTGTATATTGTTTGGACAAGGTCAGCAACTCTAAGACAAACAATTTCAAAATAATATTCCAGGAATTTGTTCTGAACACTATAGACTTTTACAGGCTATCTTCAGGATTTCGAGGCACAAGTTTTTTGTTTGTCTCTTTGTTTGTTTGTTTGTTTGTTTTCTTACTAGAAGGTTTGGCTATGAGGCAAAAAGAAAGAAAATTACCTAATGAATAGATATATTCAGTCTACTGGGAGAAAAATCTTCTCTGTTATGTTTAATAAGATATCCATCATACAAATATATTAGATTACATAGACATTTGTCTAAAAGCCTGTTTGAATTCTTACTACTTTTCAAAATATATTTTCAGTTTCAACTATATACTGTTAATGTCATATAAGAAACAAATTTATTTTTTTTTTAATTGTGACACTGCCTTCGTTATTTTATTCTCCCCCCTTCTTTTTATTTGTATCTGAAATCAGGGCTGTTAATTAGAATTTGGTAAGAAAAAAAAAAAATTAAAGACTATTCCCTAAGGAATAAAACTAACTTCTGGAAGAGGTATACACAAATATGCTGTAGCTCAAGGTTTGTTTCAACCAACCCTGGTGCACCTAACTAAGATGATGTGTGCCTACTTTTCCTGCTCTGACATTGTATATTAAAAAACAATAATTAAAAATAAAAAGTCTAAAAATACATGATAAGCATATATGTTGACATCATTAGTAAAAGGAATAAAAGGTTAAAAAGTAACAGTTATAGATATATTTGGATCAGCAATCGAGAATGTGTGACAACCATGCTAAAATGTAAGTGGTCTAACCACAAGCACCTGCTTATTTTTCACTGAGGAAATTATAGCTGTGAAAAATAAAGTAAATCACACCATTACTTTTCAAGTTCATCTTTTGAATTAAACAAAATCAACAAAAGAGACTTGCCCATAATGGCTATGAACTGAAGCAAGAGTAAATTCCTTAAAAGATTCCCACAAGTATTGGATAAATTCTGCAGAGTTTTGAGGAGTTGTTTGTTTGTTTGTTTGTTTTTGAGTCTCATGCTAAATTGTGACAAAATTTAAATCCTTGTTCAGTGATAGCATTTTTTTCCAGTAGCATTTCTTTTTTCTAGGGAGAAAATTCCTTGTTCTTTGTTTAATGAACTTAATTTAAGCATCCCTATAGGTAACAAAGTCAATATCATACAGTACAGTGTGTGTAAATATCTAGGCAAAGCTGAAGACAAAAGAAGTCTTACTTATATGTTAGATATTTTATTTTAAAAATACTTGAACACAAAATAATATGTTTTAAAATAATTATCTTTAGAATTTACAATTTGAAATGAGTCTTGGAATTAAAACAAGACATTCCCAGTACTCTGGATACTTACAGCGTAAGAGTTTATACGTAATTTCCTGTCCCTTAAAAAAACAAAGGACTTCCCTCTGATATTTTTGTGCAATGGTTTTCATGGTAAATAAACTGAAAAACATCTCAAAGGGCCAAAATTAATTTATTTTTTCTTGTTAATATTGAAGAAAATAAGTTGCCATAGATTGGTGTTTTATATTCCTGAACAGTTTTGAAAGAACTGTGGCTGGTATTGTAATCTGGTCTACTAAAGAATGATACAGTAAGGAAGTCCCCTTCAACTTCTATCGTTTTTGATTAACAGCCTTGAGTTTCTTCCAACTACAAAAAATTTGGGTAAATTTGCTAAACTAGATCTGCTAAAAACTGTGAACACAGCATAAATGCTTATTCGTATTAGCATCAGGGTTCAGTATGAATACAAAGGTTGTGTTTTACCGTTCCTATGAGAAAACATGCTTGTGATTTCTCAAATCAAAAATGAGTGTGGAACATTACAGGACTACTATAACCTTTTATTCTAATCAGTCTAATGGAAATATTTGCAGGACACTTGATTCATGGCAAAAATTTTCAAATGAGTGTGCATTTTTTTCTAAGATGTGATATATTATATAAAGAGTAATATGATAACTGTCCTTGGAAATTTGGACAGAATGACTTCAGCTCTGTGGAGCAAATCCAAAGATTTTTGAGGCTTTAATGTTAATTTTTTGGGGGACATTTTGACATATTTTATGGGTTTTTTAATTTTATGAGTTTTTTAATAAAAATTAACAAATTTGTAAATTAACGAGCAGAAATGATTAGAGTTCTTTCCATTCACTAGTGATACAAGTATACTCTGCCAGATACTAATAAGACAGAAAGCAAACAGAAGTTTTGAGCAATCTCTGAGCTTTATTTTGTGCACAGAGACATCGGCATAAAATACTGAAAAAAAAGAGAATTATTAAATAACTACATAGGAACTTGTGAAAGTTTTCTATTTGAAAATTTGTCTCAACAACTTTAGGAATGCAACACTTGAATACCGTGACCAAGTCAATGGGGTATAGAAAACTGTCCATTTTAACGGCCATTTATCTTTTATTGTCTGTAAAGGGAACTTCAATACGTAATGCACTGTAGAGACTGGAATAGAGAGTCCTGAAACTGTTTGTTTTAATCTGTATCTCCAAATGAAGCCAAACCCACTACCAGTAAGTCTTTCAGGACAGGCTCTAGACAGATATATCCAAAATTTCTCAGCTTTGTACTTCATTTCCAACAACTGATTAAAATAATTTAAATGTGTCTGTTGCCTTTTTACTAAAAAAATCAATGTTGCTTTGGGAAGAAATTCAACCATTAATGTAACAATAGTTTATGTAATTGGATCAAAAAATCATACCTATAATTGTTTTTATTACATTCTTCCCCAAATATAGACACTGTGTAACTATTTGAGGATGATATGTTATAAGGAAATGTCAAGATATTCTGTTTTCCTTTCACAGCTTTTGGACTACTGTTCCCCTTTAGTTTCCATGCATAAAAACAGTGTAATAACTTCTGTACTATGTTGCTGTTATTTTTCTTTTATAGTTCTGGTTCGATTGCTGTCTTAGGGCATTGGTCGATCAAGGATTCTGTGCTACATTTCTGATTTTTCTATATATATATTTTGTCTACTTCTGAGGCATTTAACAAGGTTTTCTTAGCCTTTCAGGTTCATTGAGCTTGTGAAAGTTGCAGCAATGTCAGCTTCCAATCTTATGCCTTGGGAAGCAGAGGGAATTGGAGAGGTCAGGGGCTGCTGGGCAGCAGTCAGCTATTACAGTATAAAAAGTAATAATATTTGTGGCTCACTAAAGAAGGTAGCAAGAGAATACAGAACTGAACTCACAGCTGAGCAAAGAAATGCTGACTTTGTAAAAGTAAGCAATATATATAAAATATTGAATCTTTCTCAAACTAATATAGAGATTAGGTCATACCTCAACTTATTTACAACAAACCAAACAAATTAACTACATGAGATTATTTCTTTCCTGTACCATTTCAGGATATTAGATTGTTCTTTGACTCCCTTTCACTACATTACTTGTACACAGTTATTTAAAAGGCTAAATCATATGCTATCTAACAGCTGGCACATTATTTGGGAGACTGCATTTACTTGGTAATTGTTAACAATTAATGTAATTTTAAAAGTAAGAAGAAAAGTATCAGCAAAATATTTTGGGATGAAATTAAATGTAATCACAGAGAGAAAGCCTGAAAATTAGGAAAAATATTTTTTCAATATTTTATTTTTTCAAAATGTGTGTTTTTTATCAAAGATGAACTAGAATTGACTACTCTGTTATTAATTGGTAGAAATGGTCACAGCATCAAACGGAGGACAGATCACTCACTAGAAATGCCAATAGAACATCGTGCAGAGTAGCAGCTTCACCATGCAGAAATCTGACACAGCCCTCAGTTTGACACCCAGTATTGCTTTTTCTACTTGCAAAAATAATTATACTCTTATGAAGAACTATGTCAGTCAGGAACTTAAAATGATACATATTTCTTAACTCTGTTTCTTTTTGTATTATTGTGGAAAAAAGATAAAAGCCGTAACATTTTCGATTCTACTTATAGAAATTATTGTCTGGGATAGATATGAGGTAAATGGAGCACAGCTTACCATAGTCCGCTGTGTGAAGATATGGAAACCCTTGACCTAATGGATACAACCTGATGAAGACATCAGAATTCCAGTTCCATTCTGTGGCATTGCTTGCTCGCAGAATTCTAGAGCAGTATACAAATTTTGACTGAAAGCTAAAAAAAAAAATTAAATGCGAAATAAATTGAAATGTTCAGAATGGGTTTCAAGATGTAAGAACCTCATCTCTATATAAGTTACTTAATTCAGTATAAGCACATGATAATAGTTATAAGAAATGTATTAATTAATTATAACTAATTAATTAATTAATTAATTGCAATGCATCCTATACAGAATTCTAGTGCTGACTTGGCATCTTAACAGGGCAGTTTTCATTCAGTGTGTGATTTGGGTAAATGCTGCCTGGGCAGCTTTTAGTGTTCGGTGCCTTCAGCTGCTCAGCATCGGCATTCCAGACATGCTGTTCATGTATGTTTCACAAGTACAAAAGAGGGCATTTTGAACTGTAAATTGCAGTCTAAATAGTGACCTACTGAGTAAATTACTCTTCTATTATTAGCACCTCTTCTTCCCAAGTTTGGGGCAGTGTTGCCATAGCCACTCTGCTGAATGCTTGTGTGATATTGCTTCTGTTGTGATAACACTGCGCATGGTGTCAGGATGTGACTTACTTTGATATGAATCTGGCAGTAAAGATGATCTTCCTGTCTTCTGATTTCCCTTTATCTCTGTCTATTGGTTGCTGCAATATTTTCTTTGATAAAGTCTTTTTCTCTTTGTCAAGGAGTAACAGCTGGCTGTGACAGGCTAGACAAGAAGGGAGATATATATTGTTACAATTACTACTGGAAGGCCAGATGAGAAAATTTCATTTGAGGGAAATGAGAATGATGTATCATGGTGTATCATGATGGTACTGACTCTACGTGTAAGGGGGGTAATTTTGGAACTAGTGATTTACTTGTTTATTTTGACAGATTATTTTAAGATTCCAAATTGCAAAAAGGGATTTTGTCACCCTTGAAGAAATGACATTTTTATTTACTCAGGCCAGATCTTCCACACAGGTACACTCAAGACATAAAAAAAATTTTTTCTTTTTAAAATAACGAGGGATGGTCTTTTCTTCTTGAATAATTTAAATATTTATTATATCTTAATCTGAACCTATTATTTTAGGTTATCAAAGATTAAATCGGTGTTTAACAAATGTACCTACTAACACACATACTGGTAATTTTTTTCCATATGTATATCTTTCTAATTGACTTCCCATTTCTAATTTATATTCACTCATATCTTTAATTGTTTGTCTTTGAGTTAGTTAACCTGGGAGGAAACGACATTAAACAGAAAAACCTCAAACATCAAATGAACTGCACTGTATGCAGCATACTGCCATCTTAAGCAGCTGAATGCTTCCTTTCATTGTAATTTATGTCAGTGTTAAGTGTGAATGAACACTTGATGAACAACATAACAATCATCATACCAAACTTTTTGGTCAAAGTGAAGTTAGCAAAAAAAAAACCTTTGCCCTTCTGATTATATGAAGGGCGGATTTTGAGGTGGGGGTTGTTGTTTCTATTGAGGCCTTTTTTTTTGTTGTGGTTATTATGGTATTAGGGTTAAAAATAAGATTAAAGATGGCAAAATTTTATATTAAAATTGTGGAATTAATGAAAAATTGTCCCTTTTCAAAAATACTCTTATTTACAATATCATGTCTACCTAAGATTTTTTCTGATCAAAATATTATCTTTTCTTCCATTAACTTCTCCTCAATTACTTTCTGCATTCTGCTTGACATGATAATGTAAAACCTTTTCCCCAGAAGGCATATGTCTTCTCACTCTGTTGTAACACCTACAGCACCTTGATTTCAACACTTTAATATACTTTTTCAGTTCCTCTGGAGCTTCCTACTGTCATACTTAGAGCTGTAAAAGTAATAATTTCTTCTCCATAACTGTCTATAGTATTTGTGTGGTGGTTTGGGTTTTCTTGGTTGGTTTTGTTGTTTTTGGGTTTTTTTTCAATGAATACGTCAATGGGTCTTCCTTGCAGCTATGTCATTGCCAAACATTATTTGCTGCAATATTTATCTCATTTCTAATTCAGTGATCAATGAAAATTAGTCTGTTTCAAAATGTTTATATTTTAAGTTTTCCTACCTAATGCTGTCCAAATGTGTATTGCAATTAAAACCAAGTCTTTATACCTCTACCACTCTGGAGGAAAATAAGCTTCAGTACAATTCCAATAAATGTACAGATGTGTTTTCTTAACTATAAAGCATCTAGCTCTCTTTGAAAGGATGAAACAAGCAGAGACTTACTTTTTTCTCTTGAGTCCTCATTCTGTCTTTTGTCTGAATTATTTTGAGTTTATCCTGTTCATCTAACAAGTTCAGATACTTAATCAAATTTTGGATACTTGGCCACAGCTTATCTGAACCTCTTACTTTGGAAATCTGACATAAATTCAGTACCACTTGAGATTCTCACTACGGATTTGGTTTTGGGCAAGTCAAGTTTGCTATGCAACATTGCAGAAAACATATCAAACACATAGTACGAAAAACCTTAACAGCACTCTTGCAAAACACAAAGTCATTCCTATCTCCTTTAGGCTTCAGGGAAAAGAATAATGATTTGAAATCAGAGGAGCCAGAGTAATGATGTCATGAAGATGTTTACTGCATGAACACGGTGTAGGATCTTACACACAGCCTCCATTTCCGCTGGTTTTGTTTCAGAATATCTACTTATTTTCTACATTATGTATTGCTCTGATAACTTCTGATGTTTCTTTCCATACATACAGATGGGAGTGTGAGAGAGGTTAAGGTAAACCTAGATACCTCCCTAAAGACATTTAGGCTTGAATATGCAACAGTACACCAGAACCAGGTATTGCCTAGACAAGACCCAGAGGGATGAAAG
Organism: Vireo altiloquus; assembly: GCA_013396875.1. Taxonomy (NCBI): domain Eukaryota; kingdom Metazoa; phylum Chordata; class Aves; order Passeriformes; family Vireonidae; genus Vireo; species Vireo altiloquus. The sequence goes on along the minus strand of VZRF01014343.1, from coordinate 2,242,979 downwards.
ACTTCCAGGTTTGACTTGATTCTCCCTCCCCTAACAGTAGCCTAATTAATTCCACACATTTATTTCATTGCTTCTCAGGAAATACACGCTTTCTTTGATTGTTCCCTCCCTGTCTCCCAGATGGATGTCAAGCTTAGATTAGACAGAGAAAAAGTCCCAATATATGAGAAATTAATTTCTCTTTGCTTCCTCATTGGGTTACCTTTAACTACACTTTATTCATTATCATTTTGTCCAGTGTTCTTCTATAAAGCATCTGAGATGATCTGAAGTTCGTTCATTTTACTGCTACAGACAGTACAATTTGTAAACCGCTGGGACATCACATTACATGAACAACAAAAGAGCATTCCGTCCATTCTTTCTTTGTACACACGCATTGTTTCTTCTGAAAATAAATCTCTGCAGAATTAGAAAGGATAGTGCAGGGAAGGCGACATCTATAACCTTTGATGTTTAATTTTCAAATTATTTAAGTCCTTAAGGTGATTCCACAAGGTCATTCTGAGTGCTCCAAACTTATTTATGTTTCAAAAATAAATCTACTAGGCCACAGGTACATAAAGAGACAGTGTTGTACAATAGTGCTCTTCTGTGTCATTAAGACACAGAAGAGCACTATTGTACATCTACCCATAAAAAACAGTGAGAGAAAGCAAAGCAGAAATGGATAAAAAATTGAAAACTATTTTATTAAGCAATCTACCCATAAAAAACAGTGAGAGAAAGCAAAGCAGAAATGGATAAAAAATTGAAAACTATTTTATTAAGCAATCAAACATAAAAAAGGACAATAAATGAACAACAATTTCATAATATTTTTATTTAAAATTCATTCTATTCTATGTTGTCTTTCTAATACAGAAGGTTTAAATTTATATGACAGGATTATTTTATTCCACAAGTCAAAACTTACAGGTACATGCTTTATATGATTTTTGGCCTTGAAAATATTTTTCATATAATCTTGAAAGTGTTTACTCTTTTTTCTTTACTACTTCTTTCTCTTTCTTCTCTTTTTGGCACTATACTTCTCTATAGGAATATATGAACAAAGCACATTTTAAACACTTTCACGCATGTATGACAGTATGAATATTGATTCACTCTATGCAGTGAAACAGAAACATCATAGTTAGTGAGCAAAAAATATTTTATAAAATATAGTCATAGTTAAAAAGAAGTGTAACATTTTACCTTTTTCTGAAATAGCACATTTGAGCAGGTTTTAGCACCTAGCTAATCAGTTTTTAAAAAAGAGTCTCCTGAATAATGTATTTTTCCTATACTAAGCACTATACTCTCCTTTACTCCTTTTCTTTCTACTCTTTTTTTTTTTTTAATTTTTTTTCAGCATGTAATATATTCCTTTCTGCTGTTGTCAGAACATGTTTGGTTTTTTTTCTTTATATTCAACTTATTCCTTCTTGTCCTATCATCTTTTCTTCTAACATTATGCAATACGGTTTGACTGCGGCTCTCCTACTCTATTATCATTCTCCTGTCACCTCAGGTCTTTGTTTCATAATTTCTTTCTTACCCTTTATACTTCAACTTTCATCTTCTGTTTTCGCTTTTTGAAAGAGTATTCCACTACTTTGTACTGTTGCCTGCAATTTTCAGTTTTTTCCCCAAATAAAAGGTCTGCATTTTGGCTCTACATTCATGACAGCCTTCTGTTGTTTACCTTCCTCTTCTATCTTGGCTTTCTTTTTTCTGTTTACTCTCTTTTTAAACTCATAAATAATATTTTTAAAAATACATTGATACATTTGCTTTTTTTCTGATAGGAACACCTATGGTGCCATTTATCCAAATTTTTTTAGATGCTACAATGTAAATACCTACAATTTTTTTGGTCAGTCTACAGATAAAAGCTGATGTTAGGAAAAAATTCTATGATAGATAAGTCATGTACAAACAACCATAACTACTCTTCCTTTTCTCTAGGAAAAAATATTTGCATTTAGCCTCTTCTGCTTTCAGAAAAGGGTATCAGATATGAAGAGAAATACCAAATACATGCATACTGCATGAATAAACATTTCAGTGAGTTGGTAGTCCTGCATAAGACTATTTACAATTGAAACCATATCTCTGAAACATTTTACATGAAATTAAGTAGTACTAGCATGAGAATAGCAGCACAGTGTGGTAGATATTTAGTCTCCTTATTTGCATCTGCTTTTCGTGCCAGATTGCACTGAGTAGTCTTGATCCAATGACCTTGGAACTTAATTGATGAGGCCACTACATTTCTCTAAACTGCCTGTATTTTCCCTTTCTTTCTTTCTTTCTTTCTTTCTTTCTTTCTTTNTTTCTTTTTTCCTTCCTTCCTTCCTTCCTTCCTTCCTTCCTTCCTTCCTTCCTTCCTTCCTCAAAGGGTGTTAGGGGAAGTTTTGACCTGGTATGCTCCTGAGCTGTGGTTGTATTCTCACAGCAAATGAAGATGTGGTCACATTATATTCCTTTATCTGGAAACTTAGAAACACTCACAGTCCCAGTATCAGAAGTATCTTTCATGAAGACTACAAAGCTTGGTTTGAATTTTTTTTGTGAATTTCCTGAAGTTTAGGAAAAGAAGAATTATAATTCCCTCTTAGAACTGGTTTACAATGGAACTTAGCCTGCAGTTAGCTAGACAAAAGTTATGCAAGGTTCAGAGAACTTTTAGGAAGCATTACTTGTATCTTGGATTAAGTTTTCAGACATATATTTCCTGCTGAATGACAGTTTTCATGAGTGTCAAACTGCTAGCAGAAGAGTACTGCAAGGTGCAAGGTATCATGTCAAATCTCACCTCAGTTGGCTTAGGTGCTAGCTCAAATTGATCATGCATTTCCCTATATTTACTCATATGAGTTAATTATGAAATTATGCAACTAGGAGATATTTTCTTTCATGTATAGTCAAAAGAACATATCTGCTGGCTTATACCTACACTTTTCGGAAACTCTAATACAGAAGGGTTTATTTTATAATGTAGGATTATTTAATGGTTGCACAGATTATGCAGAGAATATACAAGAAAGATAAACATCTGTTATTTGTTGTATTATATAAAATAATTTCTTTAAGAATCCATTAAAAAAAAAATGAATGACCTTATCACACTGAGGTGCTGTAAATTTTTACAGAACAAAAAGAAGCTTATAGCTTCTTTTGACAAGTATATAATAATTCCTCTTTCTAAATTATGTTTAAAGGAAAGTTTTAAATGGAAAAATTTTAAAACAAGACTGCATATTGATGATGCTAAGAAATTTTTTTTCTTGAAAGAATCCATCTTTTTTCCTCAACCATCCTGTGCTGAACCTGTGTTATTAATATGATTCAACTATATTTCTAAAATACAGCTTAAAGGATGATTTGAATACAGAAACTAGGATATAAAGCATTCACCCTGAAGAGAGAGGTGATATATTGTCATAGTATATCTTATAATTATAATAGTTCAAGGAAGCACTGAGATTCTAGTTTAAATTTGTTGAATAGTTTCTAATGAGTCCATAATGTTATTGCTCATTTACATAAGAAGTCCCACATTAACAGGTTTGAACAGTTCTTACCTCTGAACAAGTCTAAGTGGTAAAGCCAGGCTCATCATAGATTTCCATAAACTAGTCAGATCATGGCATGACTTAACTGTCAAAAATATTTACCTATACATTTTCACATATATGCCAGAAATAAATATATGTTCTATGAAAAGTAGTTAATTGTAATGTCTCCTTACTCTGACAAAACTTAGCACCGTACTATGATGCACAGTACAAAACAGTATCCACATGAAAACAGGTTTTCTGGAAAAACCATGATCCTCATGAAATCCTGCAACAAATTTTTGTTCTCTTTGTTTAACAAAGTGCAAAATTACTTTCTATTCTTTCTAGGGAAAGTGAGATTTACCAGCCCCCCCAATTATTAATAAAATACATTTCAACTTTATCACACAGTGTAAGAATCTTTAAAACTCATAAGCTCTGTATTCAGTGACAATTTAAAATATCAAGCCTGGTTTTTATTCTATACCAATAGAGGGTGGAATCTTTGAAAAAATGTATGATGTTTATGGTAATGACACCAAAGAAATATGGTTTTGATGAACAGAGTAATACTAAAACACAGTGACATGTTAATTAGGGTAGAAGAATAAGAAGGAAATAGTGCCAAGGAAAGAGGTTTTTTTGTCAAAGTGAGATAAAGCAAAAAAAAAAAAAAAAAGCAAACAGAGAAAGCCTACATATTCTTACCTACCAGATTGGCAGGTGGGCTGCTTTAGAACATTTTTATGAGTCACCACTTTGCAAGTACTACTGCCAAAGGCAGATGGATGAAAATGCCAAGCATATGTGAAGAAGGTCAACAACAACGGTTCTAAGAGAAAGGAAACACAACGCTCCTTTAAACATTTTTATGGGACTCTGTGTTACAGCTACAAAAAGTTGGCTTCTTTAGATGGCCAGGAAGCAAAACCTAGGAGCAAGAAGATGCTTTTGGCATGAAGTTAATTAATTGGCTAGTACACTATATATTATGATCTCCAATACCAGCAGGTGGATGTGTTCCTTAGCATGTAGTGTAACCCATTGTACATATAAAAGTCTGGCCAGAGAGCTCTAAAATTCCTGTTCAGCTCCAGTGCTTGGGTTTCCATGGCGTGAGCCAACATGTGGAGCTGGTATGTGGGGCACACAGGCTCCTGTATTTTGGCTGATTCTGGTTATAACATAGTTCCTCTACCTGTGCCAGGGACACCAGGAGCACTTCCAAGTATATTGGTTTAGACATATCTCTGGCACCACTGTTGCTAAGTTCTTAATGTTTTATTCCAGTCATAGGAATAGCCTTGACATGGGTTTGAGAAATTCTTTAATGAGATACAAAGTTGCTTTATCACCAGAATATGTTGTTTATTTGCAGTTTATTTGGTATTTCAACTAGAATGAGACCAGGGGAAGTCTGCCACTGAACTGGGGGACGGGTTTTCTATGGTACACGTTTGTATTAATTACTATATTTGCCATCGAGACAAATTCTGCCAACTGCAGGCTGAAGTTTATCTGTGGCATGAAAAATGAGGCTTGGCAGAGAGATTGTGCTACACTGCCCTAACCCACAAAATTATCAGAATTTCTAAATTTAAACTGGGAGGAGAGTGAAATCTCAAAGGACTTTTCATTGTAGCTTCAGTTTTCTAATTAATTGCGGTGAAACTTCAACATCGGAGTTAGAGTAAAATGGAGGAGGTTCAATAAGAGATCTTTGTACTATTCTCAACTCAATATGTCAATATGCAGAAGTATTTGTCAGCTTCAAAATCAGCATATTTTTCCAGAATAGATTTAATGTATCTATTAGATGTCTTCACTTGTGCAAGCATTTAATGTAAAACCAGAATGTTGTAAAAGAATGAGAAAGGGCATTGCTTAAGGACGAAATTTCTCTGTGCGTCAGGATTTGGTAGGAGAGGCAATCACAAAGACCACTGTCTACTTTATGTTTTCTATTATAAATTAAATAAATGTCAGAACAATGCATTCTAATCCACAGCATCCTGCATTCACAAGATTTTACACGGATACCGCAATTTTCCATATGATTTTGGGGAAGAAGAAGGTGATGAGTGTTCCATATTAATTTTCAGTCTCATAATAGTTTCATTATTCATTACAGTGTTTCATAATAAATTTATGCAGTGCCCCAGAGGAGTCATTGTCACTTCAAGAAAAGTAGTAGCTCTTACCAAACCTTCCTAAGACACCTTACAAAATTAAATTCCTTGAGGCAACAATTTATAAAAGTGGTTTCTATTGCTAAAAAACACTATAAAGCAGAATATAATCAGTAACATGATGAATTAAATGTCTTTTCTTAGTCCAGAACAGTTCTCTCCATAAAGTATGTGTTGTCAATAATAATTTTCTCTTAATAAAAAACATTCCTATAAAATCATTCTTTTGAAACTTTATGACTTCAGACTCCAAGCTCATTAATTTTCATACCTAGATGGAGATGTTTCAGTGTGAGGTCACTAAACTAGCATGCTCAAGTTTTTAATACTGATTATTCAGTGGATAACTATATTTATTTTAAGCTAGTCACAGACTTTTTATAAGGAAAATACATATATATATATATATGTACACTTACCTCTCCATTATACATCTACCTTTTTTTTTATTTCTCAGTTATTCTTTAAATGTGAATATAGATCTTGAATTCATGCTTGTATGTTTATTTTTTGATAGCTTGATCATGTGCCTTTTGACCACCTATTTATATTTTCTGTCTTTCACTTCCTTCTGTTCCCTACAAGATGTCTAGGATTAATTCTTAGAAAGGTGGTAGCACCATATATAAATTTGTGTGTGCATTGGGATGGAGGATATCTGAGACAAAATATTACACCAAAAGGTAGACTAAAAGCTGACATTTGTTGCCTCTTATCTGTTATTTGCTGGAGTTTCTGTAAGACTCTGAACGAGCAGTGTGTGTCAAAAGGAGTTCATGTCCACTCCTTTGATGGCTGTCACTCCTTTGACATTCTCTCAGAGGTTTTTCAAAATCCTTTTGAAAGTCCATTAGGGTTATTTGGTTTTAAAAAATCCCCAACTTGAATATTTCAAGAGATGAGCAAGACCCTAATAATAGGGTCATGATGAACTAGGTCTCAAAATTCTGTTTTAAGATTGGAATTAGTAGCTGAGTCTTTTTGACTGATAGATATTTGAAAGTAAGATTTAAGGTTTAAGATATAATAGTTATCTTTAGAACTGAGGAAAATAATAGCACACCAAAGATAAATACTTTAAGAGTATCCTACAATAGCAAAAAGTCCCCTAAAAATATGTTTATTATATATATAAAACAAAATATCAGAATCTTTTGAGATAAAGAAAAGAAATAATAGAAGCTCTAGGCTGAGGATCAGATAAAGAAATATTCATAAATATTAAAGAGTAGAAAAATAGGAAAAATACTATTCTGTAAGAAAATATGCTTATGTATGTATCTATGAATTCTGTAAGACTCTGATTCTGACTACAGAAGTTGTAAATCTTTCTATAGTCAAATGATTTATTAGACAGTTTGTTTCCTGATGTGTAATACTGTGTTAACAAGGTAACCCAAATTCTTTACCCAGCCTTGCTCACACCTGCCAAATGAACAACATGAGTTTGCTCATACTTTCAAAAAAAAGTAGTGTTTCAAGCTAAATTTGGAGTCGAAAACTACATATTTTTAAAAATATATATATTTCAGCTTGAGTTTCATGTAAGTCTTAGGTCCCTAGTTTTCTTTATTTAAATCAACAGTGTCATGAGGGAGCTCCTTTTGGACATATGTAAAACTGTGTTGACCCTGGAGTGGCTGATTGTGACACACAAATCATGTTTACACTTCCAGAAGTAAACACTTTTGTAATCATTTTGACTGAATGGATTCAGTGTGGTCGGTTTCCCCTTCCCTCCCCCCACACCCCCAGAAAGGTAACAGGTGTCCACCTATGTCTTTTCAACTATGCAGATGCTACCATGACAATATTTATTCTCAGGGCCTTTCTACTTCTAGTTCTCACCATTAAATACCAATACACTTAATGCAGGTCTGTTTCCAAGCAGGTTTGTGTGTAAAACTTAATTCAGTATACAGAGAATGAGAAAATATCCAGACCTCCAGCTTTGGATACTTCAAAGAAAGAATGCTAAAACAGCTGAAGGAAGAGAAAAAGACATTTGAAATCTCTCCAAGAGTGAAATGCTTTATTTATGGTCAGATTTCAGGGGCTGGAACTTCTTCCTGGACTTAGTACCTAAGTCATCTACGGTATGCATCTTTACTTTTTCCTGCTTCAGAACTTACTGAAGGGAAGAACGAAGCCTTGCTCTTCTACATACTAGAGAAGTATTTTAATCATTAAAAAGAAAACTAAACTCAAGAACAAGAAAATAGATAACTTGCAGTGGAAAGAAGGACTGTTTATTTTTGTTTGATTTAGAACTAATGGCTGCTTTTTGGGCACTGTATCTCAAGTGGAACATCTCCAAGTAAATAACGTGGAGATTTGAAGGAAAATTTCCCCATGCTTCCCCAGTTTCTCTCTTTGAACAGAACCTTAACAAGAATGCTGGCTGTTGGCAGCTGTTGCTAACTATCCTGTTGGTCCTAGTTGCCCTTTTGAAGTTTGTGTCCCATGTACTTTATAACAGAAGGATAAGTTCTAATATTGGACTCTGTATTCTAACCTGGGGAAAACAATACTCCAGAATTCATCATTACTTGTATATTATAGATTGCTTAACACCTATACCATTCTAACATCAACTAACACCCTAACATCAATGGGAACCAAATCTGTGGGTAGAGTTGGAAATCTCCCCCAATTTTTGCATTCAATAAAGAGATGCATAATATTTTTTTTTCTGGTTTAACGATATATAATACAATAGTGAACTTCTACTACTTTGGAAAAATTTTTTCCCACTAATAAATGCATGATTTACTAAAAATGGGGGGGTGCAAGTGGGCATTTGCATTGTTTTGTTTAGAGTAAAAAAACTTGTATAGAATCTCAGGTTTGACCTGGACCTGAAAAAAAAAAAAACAGTGGTAAAAAATGTAAACGTTGAGAGTCACAGAGCCATTAAATTACTTTCCTGAATTGCAGCAGATTTTCTTTTAGACTAAACATTCTGATAGTGTTTGGTGGTCAGAAGAGGGAGCTCTTGAACTGTGTCACATTTCTAATAGATTCTGAAGAGTACATAAAGAGCACACCTTTGTTCCTTGCATTATTAAGACTGAATTCCCCAATGCTTAAAATATTTTCAAGTAGTCCACTTAGTCAGAATGGTATATCCAAGATGTACAAGTGTCTTTTAAATTCATATAACTGTGTGAAAAAAATGGGCAAGAATGGTAAACCTGAAACCAAAAATTAAAGCAGAAATAGTTTGCATCTCCCATGAAATAAAAATCACATAAATGCACACAGCCTGCACATAATGAGATGCATATGCATCTCATAAAACATGAAATGGGAGCAAGTATTCACATATTTTATTAAAAGTTTCTGTAAGGCCTTTCTTTGAAAGGTTATTGTTTGTATATAATAATAATTAAAACCCCAAAGCTTCTCACAGAGTGTCTGTGTGTTGTCTTCATCAATCAGTCAATAAATAAATCTTGGTCACTTATTTAGATGCAGGCAAAAATTGTCAATATAAATATATCCATAACACAAACTGAATGCTATTCTAGTGTCATTCCTTAGGAACATTTTTCAAAGCCATATGTGGGACTTAAGCTAATGCTCCTGACATATGTAGGTCATACAAGATGGGATTTATTTTACCTGTCCCAGCCACTTGGGAATTAGGCAGTGTAATGTGATCACTCCTATTAATGAAGGAATAATTTACCCATCCTGACATAGGTATACAAGAAAAGAAAAAAAACTTTTTTGCAAACATAATGTTTGAATTCCTTAGACATCTAGCTCTAAATACTTCAGTCTTACATTGGTAAATTAAGCTGAATACAATGACTTCTTCACACTGACTAGACAGGAACTTGCCCTTATGCTATTCAGGCCATCCACACAGGGCTGTAGTACATTATGTACTACATAATGTAGTGAGAGATCCATGTTCTTCTGGCAGATGGAGATAGGTGTCATGTCTAGGTCGTATCAAATGGCATCAGATGTCCCTGTTACTGAATTGTACACCTGAATTTTTCTGTCTGAATCAGGAATAAAGTGTCAATATAAAGAAATAGTAAGCTTTAAAGGAGGTGGTGACACATACAGAATACCCAAAACTTCACTGAGAAGGATTCTAGGCCATCTGATCTACTTCTGGAGTTTACTCTTGATTTGAGGAAGGAATGGGAGCACGGTACCTCCAGAGATTCCTTCCCATCTAAATTATTTTACATTTTTAGGATCTCGTTAAGACCTTGAGGGTTTATTCTGAACCTGTCAGGATACTCATAGTCTATCTAAATATCTGCATGTCTTCTCTGATTTTTGTTAGTAGAAATGGAAAGTCAGGTTTGGAAAAGTATCTGCCCTGTACTTCTAAATATTCTCAGCTGATGGCATGCCAGATGGATATGTTTACTCATTTGTAAGTTCATGAGCATGGCACGATGCTTATGGAGAGGACTTACAATAACAGCAGATTTCTCAGATAGTTGAAGCCATCATGTACTTCTGCAAGGAGCTATTTACACTGTAGTTCTTCTTGTGCCAGTGTCAGGCTCAGGACAATACACATTAACCTCTTTTCAAAGATGTCAGTAAATATTTAATTTATTTCTGGATGTGAAGCAGACATATATTTTCTTGGAACGAAATGATTATGAGGACAATTGCCTAAAGGAAGAAAAATACCATAAGCTTATATAATTAAGTGGACTTTTAAGTTCACCGAGAAATTCTCTCGTGCACCTGAGCAGGAAAATAGGAAGTCAGATAGATCCAGAATGTCAGGCCAATCTCATTAACTATTATGTCATTTGTGTTTCACATTCTGCCTTGAAATGTAGCAATTTATGCATTATTCTAATAATGGATGATAAATAAACTTCAGAAGGAAATCCTTTAATACAGTTAAATAATATATTCAAAGAAATAACCTGCTTAATTATAAAATGTTAATAGAATTATATTGAAAATACATGTTCAGTTGTCAGAAAAACTCAATGAGGTTGCTATCTTGTAGCAAGCCATCTTGTAGTGGCTTGTAAAAAAAAAAGGTAATTTCTCATAAAAAGGAACATATCTACCTAATCAGTTTTCTACTAGAGTTCATGAAAATCAAAAAATTCCAAAAACTTTTGTTCCTGCAGCTACCAAATTTTGCAGCTGGTGTCCCTCAGCCACTCATATGAGCTAAAATGACAAGTATATGTCATTCATTATGATATTAAATCACTGGATTAATTAAAGGCACTGTTTACTAGTAAAACATATTTTTGGAAATTAATGCAATCTGGCAAAAGGAAAGAGCCAAGTTAGCAAATTTGACCAGCGATGTCTCCAGTGACCATGAAGCACAGTGTGAGAACACCATACCGAAGTGCCTGAGCACTTTTTCTAACCGTTTGTATAAAATGTAATGCAGATTCATCTCCCATTTTCTAGTGCTAGAAGGAGGAATTATTTCTTCATTTATCAAACAAAAATCCTCTTCTTAAAAAAGCCTACTTGTCCCCTGAAAATTTTAGAAATGCCTTTTATATTTAATGCTTAACTTTTGTGTCAAGTCAAATTCCTCTGATTTTATTGTTTAGTAGTTACATTCTGACATATACATATTTTAAACATGTAAAAAAACCCCACCCCCAAATCAAAATAATTCCTATTATACATTTCTAGTATCTGGAGAAATTATTCTGAAAAATACTATGTGTGTCATCCCTTTATCTATTTTATTTTTTATTTTCTTAACATAAAAACTTTATCAAACCCAGTTGATTTTTATAAATGTTCCTCCAAAACATATTAACTCTCTTTCTCTCTCTTCCTCTTGTACAAAATCCTCATTACGTGCCACAGATGTGGAATCTAACAGATTAACTAGAGATAGGCTTTGTTAAAGTGAATTCCTATATGGCACTATCAGTTTTTTACTGTTTTTACTAAGGAATGGTGAGACCAGTAAGTCACTGTGAACAGTCTTGAAGGAAGTAGAGCACTTCAAAAAATACTTCTGCCTTTCATAGTTAACCTCTAGTGCGCAGTAGTAGAGGTGATTGGTAAAACTCACCCCCTTGGCTAGTTAAAATAAGCTCTGTAAAACTTCAAGGAGGACATCTGTAAAACCACAAGTACATATTAAAGAAAAGTTTTAAGGCAATTAAAGCTTCACATTTATTTTTTATTAGTTTAGTATCCTGAAATGACTAAGAACATTAATTGTATTTTTTTTTATTTCTAACATTTAATAGAATTCACAATGCACATAATATAATTTAGAATATGTGTCAACTAGAAATCACAATGACTTTATGGAGTAAATGAAACAAACAGATTGATTATTCAGATCTCATGTTTGTGTTTGTGCCATATAGGTCCAAGTAGAATACATGGTTTAATAGAAACCTTTTTCTTAAAGTCCTCACCAGGCTAAAGATTTTCCTTAATATCATTATTTCTATAGAAGGATTTATCTGTAGAAGACGACGATGAATTCTTCCTAGGCAAGACTGAATGTTCAAATTCATTTTTTAGTTTGAAAATTATAGTAAAGTTTAAAATTATATAATAAATATGTGTAGTATTAAATGCTAAAAAAAATCCACGGGCTGCTTGTCATGAGACTTCTATACATCGCTCACAGAAAATTTTCTTGCAATAAAAATTATCACATATAGCAGAAAATTTTTAATTATTTTGATCTAGCAAGGTATTTATATCTAAAGCAGGAGAAAATAACTATATCCAGAAATTATATGTAAATGAAAGAAAGAATATAGAAAATGTTTTAAACTGCTTCACGGTTTCAAAATATAGCTGAAAAGAAAAAGCTATTAGTGTTTCAGCATTTTGACTTGTAAGGCCTTCATAATCAAGAGAGCACTGTAATAAACTCCATTCATATTAATTTCCAAAGAGAAATAGTATAATCTCTCATACTCAGATAAGGTTGTACTCTCAGACACTTCCTTATTTTCTTCTACTCATCAGGGAAGTTTCCTTTTTTTGTGTGAAATTGAAATGACAAAGAGCCATTAGACTAATCATACAGAAGAGCTCTTGGCATGTTTAGTTAATCACAATTTCATAGCAATCATAATAAAAAAAATATAGACTGAAAGATCAAAGTGAAAATTATCTGTTTGACTAGGTCATTAAACCCGTTCCAAGAACCCTATTCATTTTCTGTGGGTGGGTCCCTTCTGGCAGAGTTGCCCCATCCCTTATCAATTGAGGAATTTCTTCATGACATCCATGCTGTTTTACCAGTTGGATTATATATCTGTACAGCAGATGTCTGAAGGAAAAATATGGTTTCCTGTCAGAATCTGAGCATTTTTATACCTAGCAGAGGTTACTGGAGGATTTTTCTCCCAGCAAAGGTAAAATTTAGCATTAATTTTACAGAGCAACCCCTGAGTTTCCTTTGCTCATTGAGAACTTTGTGTGACGAATAGTCATTATATTTTAAGCTAGGGGAAAATAAAATGCATCAAAATTAAGTGTAATAGTTACTGCATACAGTATTCCAGTGCATCCCAAAACATCTCAATTTTATTATCCAGTCACTTGTTTTATTAGGTGTACAATCCTTCTCCTATAGCAAGGTTAGGATGGTATAATGGTACAGTGGCCCTTGAATGCAAAGCAAGAGAGTTTTGAATCACCAGCATTGCTCAAAGGAAATTTCTTCTTATCTCTGCATATTTTTTTCTTGTATAATGAGATCAATTGTATTAAAACAAACTCACATTTATATGAAACTTTTTTCAAACCAGACAGACTTTTAAGAAAGATTTTAAAAAATTTTAAAAAGATAAATAATTAAATAAGATTTTAAAACAAAACCCAGATAGGTTTGTGAAAAAGTAGAAGTTTAAATAATTTGTTCTTTTTTCAGTTATGCATACAGCCAATAGGTCAAGTAGGTTTCACTACATTAGGAGTTCACCAAAAAATATATGTTCAAGGCATATTTCATAACTGTCTTTATATGCTACTGAGCAGATATTTATGTGTAAAACAAATGAAATTCAATAATGAGCACCAATTGCTTTACTTAAAGTATTGTTTTCAGCATTCCCCTGAATAATATTGTGTCCATTTTTCTGTATAGTGTGATACTACTGCAAACTTTTCTTCATTTGTCACATACATTAAGCAAGGTCAAGTCTTGTCTGGGAATTGGTGCAAACACTGTGCACAAAGCCTAGAGTACAACAGGAAATTGTATAAATGCATACTGACCTCTTCACCAATACCAAAGCCTTCCCTGGAATATTGTGGAAATTCCAATGGTATAAATACAATTTTTCCTTGTAATATGCAAATTAGTATTGAATCTTTAAGACATTTCAATATTTTTACTGCAATAATATGTACTTTATATGTATTTTAATCACAAAGTATTGTGAAATATTTCAAGTAACTATACAAAAGAATCAGTACAATCCCACACTTTAACTCCTCCCCTGCTTCCATTAGCTCATTTTTTTATCTTATTTTGCCCACCTGCCTTCTCATCCTCAAGAGAGGCATAATTTTTTATACTACAGTTCACTACAATTGTTGCTTTAGGGGGATAGAAGAGTTTAGAAAAAGAAATGATTGTCAGAAATGAAAGAAAAATCAAGTTTTGGATCCCAATTTTATTTAGGTGCCTAAACCTCTAACTACTCAGTTTTTATGACATTTTTTAGATACATTTAGAAGCAGGGATTCAGTTTTTTGAGGAACATTGCTGACAGAAATTAAGGCATAGAATGAGAATTGGGGTTTGATTATTTACAATAAATATGTGCTTTTAAATATAGTTCTCTGGCTATACATTTTCTTAATTCATGACTGATATTTCAAAATTGCATTTACATTTTTAGTTAAATTATAGCATTATACTTGTTAAAATACTTTGACATAAAATTATACCAAATATAGTCGAAGACTGCAAGAGTAAGTAAAAAAGTATGCACAAGATAGAGTTAAAAGAAAGTTTCAAATCCAATAACTCATAAAAACAGAGAAGTGTTGGGCCTGCATCCACCTTTCAAAACACTATTAAATCCTTAAAAAACTAAATGCCTCTTGTCATGTGATAACTAATCATTCTAAATCCCAGAACGCCTAGAACCTTGGGGACAGATGAGAAGGCATTGAGAAGACAGAGCAGTGTCCTAGATCACAATGTAAGAAGTGCCGAAAAGCATGTATTCTATTACCATCTTCATGAGCTGTTGAAACCAGGTGGGGCAGTATTCCCTGCCTCCTCCCTCTGGATCATCTCCTGTTAATGGCCCATCAATGCCTTGCCCATGGCTCACAGATAACTGACCCTGGACTATCTCCTGTTAATGGCCCATCAGTGCCTTGCCCATGGCTCACAGATAACTGACCGTGGACTATCTCCTGTTAATGGCCTATCAGTGCCTTGCCCATGGCTCACAGATAACTGACCCTGGACTATCTCCTGTTAATGGCCTATCAGTGCCTTGCCCATGGCTCACAGATAACTGACCCTGGACTATCTCCTGTTAATGGCCTATTGACTCTGGACTATCTCCTGTTAATGGCCCATCAGTGCCTTGCCCATGGCTCACAGATAACTGACCCTGGACTATCTCCTGTTAATGGCCTATCAGTGCCTTGCCCATGGCTCACAGATAACTGACCCTGGACTATCTCCTGTTAATGGCCCATCAGTGCCTTGCCCATGATTCACCATCCCATTGTGAGATGCTCCACCCAGAGGAAGGAATGAAGCATTCCATCCTGAATTTAAGCAGAGATTTCAAGCACCACAGGTAGCCTTTTCCCACTGGATTTCCAGAGGATGAGAACTACATAGCCACCACTGCACTTTCTGAGGAAGACCAGACCCTTTTACAGGATCACAGCTTCAACAGAACCACATCCATCACTTCAGGAGGACTGCTGCCTCCAGTCTAATAGGGTGTCAGGTTGTATCCTGACTCCGTCAGTTTAAACCAGTGTTTTTCCTGACTTTATTTCTAATTTTCCTAATAAATTGTTATTCTGACTCGGTGTCTCCCACTTGTTTGTTTTTCAAACCAGAACGGGCAGTGAAAGCCAATGTACACAAATAGCTGAAGTTCAAATGTGGTGGAGAGTGGCAAAGAACCCTCTTGATAGTGTAAATTCCTATGTAACCTTGGAGACAGCAAGCCAAAGCAATAATTCCCTCTTTGTGACAACCTCAAAAAAATTAAAATCCCCTGGCAAGTGGCAAAAAGGTCTTTTTGTTAGGGTTATTTTGTTTTGTTTTTCTACTCTGGACATAAGTAATGGTGCAGGTGGTATGTTCTAGCACTTGTTACAGGTGTGTCTCACTGCTGGTATTCGATTTTATGCAATCTTGCTGGAGATTTTTTTCTCACTGGGGAATGAGTTCAGACATAAATTTATCCTTCCAGTATCTGGTTTAAATAGCCTAATATGAAGGTATTTGACACAGTATATAACTATCTATATAGTTATACACATGTGTGTGTAGTTACATTGAGTATATATCTAGTATATATAGCCATATATTTTATATATATATATACATATAAACTATCCACACAATTAAATACTTGTGTATAGTGGATTCCCTTGAACACTGATCGCAGTGGTCTGAAACAATTCACATAAGTAATCCCATAAATTTTTTTAGCTTTAATATCATTAACAGGTTTTTATTTATTTAAGTGACCATAGAAGTGAACTGAAAAAAAAAAGTGAGTTAAGTAAAACAATGGCCTTGAACTAGCTGATCTGGAGCTGAAACAACAAAAACAAAAAAACAAAAAAACCAACACACAAAATAGAAAACCCAAATCAAAATAAAGAAAACAACCCAAAAACTCCACAAGATCAGTCTAAAGAGAGTTTCTACAGTCTCATCTTATAGCTGGAAAAGTTTTTTTTATCTTTTTGGTCCAGTTAAAGTCGGATTTGTGGTAGCTAGTTACCTTAAAGCTGTTTTAAAAGGTTGAAAAATCTTTGGAATAGCAATCAGGTTCTCCTGACAAGGGCTACCAGGAAAATGGTAATCATAATAAAATGCTTAAAGTAGAAAGATGAAATATAAGTTTTACTGAGCAAAAGGAAATATTTTTGTCTGTCATGTTGAGGAGTAGATATTTACTGAGTCAGCCTATTAATTAACTATGTTTACCAAGAGATCATTTATGCAGCTGAAGAAATGGCCAGCTGTAATTGGTCCCCCACCTCAGGGGAGCCAGGGACAATTCTTGTTAGGCTGGAATGACACAAATCTGGATCCTGACCAGCTGGAGCAGACTTTCTTCTTCCAATATGCCCATATTTCCCTGCTGAGAAACCTTCTGCCAGAACAGGCCCCTGTCAAAGTTTTCAGTGTGTCTTGTCCATCACTACCATGAATCAACATTTTAGTCCATAACAGATTTGTAATGAAAATTTGTTATTTATCTGCTTTCACCTCTAATGAAGAAAGAGATGCATAATCATCTAAAAACAAATTGGATTCAATTAGTTTGTTTAGGGACCTTCAAAACGAAACTCTGTTTCTTAAAATACTTTCTCTTTTGCATGTGTTAAACATATACCATTAAGAGAAACTTCAAGCCACTTTCTCAAAAGGACAAATTCTGCACTTTTTACACACTAAATCTGTTTAAGTCAATAGAAAATTGTTATTAAAATATCAAGAGAGAAAAATCATGTAGTATACAGTAATAACACACATTGAATATTGTTTTTCACAAAAAAATCCAAATTGAATGCAACTGAATCCCAGTCTCAACATACAGCTTTTCCACTTTGGGTTTCATCTTCAGGGTGCAGCTGAAACCCCAAGTGGAGAGTTTACATTATGAGGTGTGATTGTCTTCACTATTTATTGGCTTCAGATCGAGGACATTTGTGCAAGTCCTTCCTTATTTTGCCTTCCACATCTTTCTAAATTTCCCAACTATCCTCCATTGTAACCTATTGGTCTCTACTAAACAATGGAAAAAACTATGTACCCATCATATAGAGCCTAAGTCTGTTCCTTTTCAAAAGCATCTCCCATCTTTAGGTTTCAAGAACCCCTCACAGAGACATATCTTCAAGTATACTATGACTTTTCCAGTCCTCAATACAATTAAATTTACTGTATTTTCATTTTGACTAGCTTTGTAGTCTCTTCTGATTTTTGTTTGTAAATATTTGTGAAAGAGAATGTTTTATTCTAGTGAATGTTCAGGAAAATGCCAAATGTGTAAGTGGGATAATTTAATTACATACATGCATTTCAGGTGGAAAAATGTATTACACAGATAGAACATCATTTTCTGAATATAGAACACCCCAAAGGAATAGGATGTTTGCCTTGTGTTTTGTTTTGTTTTGTTTTCTCACAAACTGCTTGTCAAGTAGAGGCAAATATATTTGAAAATAAGAACTTCATAACAAATTCTGTCAAAAGAAACAAGAACAAATTAAATAATCAAATTGTATGAAATTGTATGTGAAAAGTTTTTTCAATGGTGCCTAATCCATAATGATGCTGACTTAATGAATAATAAGCAAAGAGTCAAATAAGAGGTCTAAATAAATAAATATTTAGGATGCTATTTTGCCTTGTATAGAAAATCTATTTTTAAATTATAGTGTATATGTGTGTATGTCCATTTCAAAATAATTTCAGGGCACAAAAAAAATTACAGATGTAAACTTATACCTTCAAGTCAGATTTCAGAAGTAATAGAACACCTGTAATAGAAACAGCTTGGTAATTGCCTCCCCTTTATATTTTACTCTCTTTAGCAAAAAAAAAAAAAAAAACACCAAAAACCAAATAAAAAACCAAAACCCAACCCATCCATTTTAAAGAAAGGTTTGGTAATCTTAAATCTGTCACAGACATGATTAACTAATTGGACTCCATATAAATTGCAATGGTGATGAAAAATATTTTTTGAATTTATAAATCAATCAAATTTGAAGGGAACTCAGGAGCCATCTAGAATTGAACCTCTTGCTCAAAGCATGGTTGGCACAATTCAGATAGTACTTCAGGACTTTGTACAACACTTCTACCTCACTGAGCAACTAAAAGGCTAGGAAGGATAGAGCTTCAAAAGCTGAAGCAATTCCTCAAAATACATGTATTTTTCCTTAATATATGATTTTTAATAGGCATTATGGTTGAATAGTGTCCCAAATACATTTAATTTCAAATAAAAATGTGTCCAATTTTCCAAATAGAATCACAGACTGGATCAGGTTAGCAGGGACCACTAACTTCGGTTTGGGTCATCGCAGCAAAACTCCCTGCTCAAGCAGGGTTATCCTAGAGCACATAGCACAGGATTACATTGAGATGGTTCTTGAATACCTCCAGTGAGGGAGACTCCACAACCCCTCTGGGCAACCTGTTCAGGGCATGCTCACCCTCAACATCATTTTCTGTCCACAGCCTCCTCGTCTTTTTGCTCATCCGAGAAGATCCTGGCTCCAACCTCTTGACATCTTTCCTTCGGATACTTAGAGACATTGATGAGGTCTCCTCTCAGCTGTTTCTTCTCGAGGCTGAACCAGCCCAGCTCCATCAGCCTTTCCTTGTAAGAGAGATGCTCAAATCCCTCAGTCATCTTTGTTACCCTCTTCTGGACCTGGTCCAGGAGCTCCACTGCTCTCTTGTACCAAAAAAAGCTCCCCTTGAACAGAGGTTAAAGACCTGTCAGTGATTTCTGTAAAACTCTAGAAAATAAAATAGAGAGGTTATAAAGAATTACCTTATTTCTGAAATGTAGATGTAATGAAGAGTGCCTGCTACCAAAGATGGCAAAAAATAAAGGAAGGATAACATAAATACTTAAATATAAATTATACATACTAATATAACCAGAGAAACAGCTATTCTGTACTCATTTTTATGGTTGTCATGTAGTTCACTGCTCTTGTATACAGAGTTTCTTTTTTCTCACTTATATCTGTCACTGGTTGCTGTGTTCTCTTTAGTGAGAGATCCTTTCAGTATATCACTCATTATTATCATGGTGTAACAAGTGATTTACTGTGCTTTCAGGAAGGTGGGGAAATCAAAGTATGTTCACTGACTTGAAACAGACATTTTATTTAAAGGAAACATTTTACAGTACTGTTAAGATTTTGCTTGTTTGTTTTTTATCTTAAATTGTACATTAAATCTTACAACAAATCCTATAACTTGTTATTTGTGCCAGGTAAGGTAAATACCTTCTGCTCCACATTACAAGAGCCAGCATCCCACTGTTCTCATCTGTATCTGTTAAAAGAACAGGTGCAAGGCATTTGTATACCAATAAGTCTCCCATGATACCCTCTGTTTGAATGTATGAATTGATGGAAGCTTTCCTGAGCTGCAAAAAGCTTTTTGTCAAATGTGTTTTGGCAGGGAGCTAGCATCTTGTCATGTAGCTGTGCCGCATCACATTATTCTGTACAATGTAATATTCTAGCAAAAATGTGTTTACATTAAATCTTGCCTTCCTTCTGGAACTCGACAATGCTAGAGCATAATCCTGGTTTTGGCCATGGAAAACACCACGTTCCCCAAGTGTTTGTCAGCCTCTGCTCAAGGCTGGATACAGTGCAGCTATACAACAGTTACCAGGTGTCTGAGAAGAACTGGATGTGATGGAGATGAAGCAAACCTGTCTGGCACTCTCCTTGCTTCCCGTGGGAGCAGCATTCCTACACAGGCACTTCCACTCGTAGCTGGAGCTAGGTTGCCATCTTGGCCCTGATCCTGGCCCCGGCCTGTGGGTACAGACTTCCCCCCTAGCCTTGGGTTTGCTTTGCCACTGAATTCTTGTCTGACCATCAGACACCTTGTTCACAATCCCTGTCCCAGCCCTTCTCTCTTGGTTAGATACTGTTGGACTGTGCCTCTTGATGAGTTTCTCCTCTGCTGGTCTCTCTCACTCTCAGCTTCCAGTGAATCAAGGGTTAAAAATAATTAGAAGTTGGGAATGTAGTTAACAAGATAGAAGCAATATATTTTGATTAACAAGGAGATTAAAAGAAGAAACTAGGGTTTAATTATTAGCATGTAGGTATAGTTGAAGCAGTTAGATCAAAGACAATATATCACATATTTGACTCAGTTATGTTTTTAGAAGAAATAGGGAGTACATATGGCATTGTAAAAGAGCAAGAACTGAAAAGAGCAACACCTGGCCCCTAAGATAACTGGAACCAGGAGATGAGGCCTGGACCATGACCAAGGGGTCAAGAAGCCCTGGCAATGAGACAAGATAAAGAGTTTAATGCGAGGAAGATGTCTGACTTCATCTTCAAGAGACCACCGACTCTAAAAGAGAGGACTGAGCAGCCATGATGGACATTTAGTTCATTTTAATATGAAGCAGGGACAAATGATGAATATGCATAGGCATCTCAGGTGACTTTGGTGAATATGTAAACCCATTGTGAATATAAGGAGAGCCAATGCTTTGGAAATTTGCTCATGCCTTTTGAAGGAGTGATCCTACATGTGCCTGGTGTCAAAATGAAACATACCTACTCTTACAACTTTAACAAGTCGTGGGAGCCTTTCTGCGCATCACCAGTTTCCTGCTTGATCTCATCATTCCCTGGCATTTAAGATCATGCAAAATTCTGTCTTTAAAACTGGAAAAAAATAATGTTTCAAGATGTCTTAGCTGTGTCCCCTCATTTCAGGAAGGACATGGGCCTGTTGGAGTGGGCCCAGAGGAACTTAGTGAAATACTTGATAATTTGTTGATGTCTGGGGCTTGTATAGAGGAAGGTCTTGAGTAATTCCTGGGAATTTTTGTTTTGGCTTTTTTTCCTCTTCATTCTCAGGGATTGCAACTCTATAACTCTTCATGTTTAAAAAGTATACAATACCATTAAGAAGGTTATTGAAGTAATTTGGTGTATTATGAAATGCAATTCTTGGTGTCTAGGTCACCAGTGTGTGCATCCTAGCTAAGCCATTCATTGGAGTTCTTGTATTATTAAAAGAGACAGGACATGTAAAACATATGTTCTGAATAACTTTCCAATTAGATGAATTTTGAAGGGGTATATGCCAGTTATTCCAAACTTCTTTTGGCATCAAAGCTTTCTGGTTTTCTTTTCTAGAAGGTCTTGAACACATACATCTCTGTTCATGTCAAGTAGAGGAAAGCAGTTTATTCTGTCCAGTTCTTCTACCACTGCAATGCAATAAAGAAGGTGCCTTGTTTGATTATTTATATATAATTTATCAGATCACCTATGTTATGTGGTTTAACTGGCCTGTGCCTATGTTACTGATAGCACTAATTGTGTCTGTCATTATCCCTGTTAACACTGAAATTTAGGGATAAAATTACAATATTGTTAATACAAAAAGTTAGCATATAAACCCCTTAGATTCATTTTGATTTTGATATAATATGTTAGAAAAATAAATAATAAAATAATCATTTAATGATTATTCAAAATTGTTAAAATTTATGTCATCTGGAATTTACAGAAATCGTCACAGAAATATGCTATGACGTAGCCAAATGACACTAGTCAAATAGTCTTGGAAATTTTCTCAACTGAGTATATAAGCAAAGACACCTTTGAAAATGTAGTATTGTAGCCTATTTATAGGATCAAAGGGGAATTCAGGTGTGAAGTATTATTATTATATAATAATAATTACCCCTTAATAATAATAAATATTAAGGGATAATTATTATTATATAATAATAATAATTACCCCTTAAATAATAAATACCCCTTATTGGTATACAAAGGGGAAAAAAGGTGCCTCAGAAAACCCCCCTTGCTCAAAGCAGGGTCATCTCTGAGATCAAGCCAGGTTTTTCAGTGTTCTGTCCAGGCATCCTGAGTTTCCAAATACAGAGACACTGGAATCTCTCTCAGCAACTTGCTCTGCTGACTGGGTGTTCTCATTGGGAAAAGGCTTCTTTTTACACCCAGAAACTGCCCTGTTTCAAATTATGCCCACTGACTCTATGCTGCATGGCTTAGTGGTGGACTCAGCAGTGAAAATTAACTTCTGGACTCAATGATATTAAAGGTTTTTTCCAACCTACAGGATACTATGATTCTTTATCCAAGGACATGGCTCTATCTCCTTTCTGACTTCCCCATGGGCAAATTTATGCTTTTGTTAGGAGCCCCACTGGCCTCTCTTCTCCAGGCTGAACAAGCCCTGGTCCCTAAGCCTCACTTCATAGGGCAAGTGATCTTGTCCCATCTGCCCCCATGGCTTATCATGAGGACAAGCCTTTCCTGAACAGGACACAGTAATTAGAATCTGTGTAATCTGTGTAATCAGCTCTGAGCAAAGGTACAAATAATCACCTTGCTGGACCTGCTGACTGTGCTTCCATTGATGCTGCTGGCTGTCTCTGCTGTCAGGGCACACTGCTCCCTCATGCTCAGCTCAACGTCCCCCAGGGCCCTCAGGGTCTCTTTGCCAGAGCTGCTCCTTAGTCTATCACTGCCCAGTCTATCACTGCCAAGGGGTCTTCCCTGCATGCAACAGGACTCTGCATTTTGCCATGGTGAACTTCATGAGATTTCTCTCAGCCCATTTCTCCAGCCTGTAAAAGTCCTTCTGGATGGCAGCATCTGCACAACCTCCACCATACTGACTGGTTCCAATCCCAGACAAATTTATTGTCATTTTCATAAAAATAAATCAAAGTTTTTCTGATCGGAATAGTCTTGTTTATGGACTGGGACTGTTTAGGGAAATAAAAAAAAAGATAACTAAAATATTTAAGATAGTTGATACATTCAAGTATTACTTCTTGACTCATATCCTGTAAGATCATGCACTCATACTGTTGCATTATGCATAGTGATTGGTAAATTAATTTGAAATGAAGCTGAAGAAATATGATTTGATACAGCACAGAAAATTCTGCACATTTTATGCACCAGATTGCTTCGCAAATGCATTCCTTACAATCTGCCTTTAGGCAGCTGAAGTTGATAATATTCCTATTAACAGATGCTCTAGGCATAAAGAAACAGGAGGTACATACACTGCTCAGAACCAGAAAATCTTTAATGTGGTGTAATCTTTTGTAACATAGTTTTCCATAACCAGAAATAAATGTGATGAAGACTGACTAGATCAGCAATGCCCTACCTTCTAGTTTAGTGGTAGGGATAAGGGACACATGTTACTTTTTTATCATAATGGTTTTGTAGTTTTCACAAAAAATTATGTTTTAGTAGTAATGAATTTATGGTAGACATGTGACAAGGAGACAATTAATTTGAAGATTACAAACATAAGGGTTTAACACTGAGAGCACTCAGTTTTTTACTCAGAAGAAGACTTCCTAGTACACTAAGAACTGTAGTAGCCAGAAGGAAACACCACCACACTCCTAAAAAAAAAAACCCAAACAACCCAAAGCGAAACACAAAATCACGAGTTACCCCCATTTACTAGACTATACTTTAAGGTACAAAAGAATTTCACTTTCAGACTTTGGAATCAGACGTGAGAACTAGACTTCTGCTGACGGTATCTGATGCCCTAGTAGAGTTTGACTTCCTGACTGATGTATGGCAATGAGTACCTCAAGAAGATTATTACACACAAAGAAAAGGTGCTTAAACTGTTATAAATCTATCATTAAAACAGCTATGTCTTGCTGGGAAAAAAGTGAAGAGCAAAAATCATTCATTAATTATTGCCTTTGTAAAGTAAATTTTAATATCTCCAAAAGATACCTTCTGCTTTTTCCGCCATCCTGCTACCATTCATTTGTAGCAAAAGAGTAAAAACTGTAGGCACTCTGCAGTGGCTTTACACAATTAACATTATCTGTGTCTGTGCTTTAGGCCTAGGGTAAAGACTTTGATGGTGGGAAGGAAGTGTGGTCACTGTGTTTGTTCCGACTGTCAACAAGAGTTCAATCCGTGTTTAGTAGGGTGTGAATATCCTGCTATTATAAAATGGGCTTTTACTGGTAGCTGCTGTGACTTAAGATCTTAAGAGGTCAAGAAGGGTTAATAAGTTTTCATCAATATAGATCCCAAACTGGGTCTGAAACAAACGACAATCGTAATAAAACTTCTCCAGGGAGCATGAAGAGCAACTTAACCTCCTCCTATCAAAGAATACTCGCTGATTTGTTTTTAGAATAACCTTCTGCTTAGAGACATTTGAGGTCAACACCATATCTATTTCTATCCTGAACGCTTAGACGAAGGAAAGGACCTTACTTTGTCTTGTCAAAGGCAAGGTGAGTACAGTTATATATTCATGAAGGGATATTTTCCATATTAGAAACAGTTCATATCAACAAAAAATGAAAATCAGGGAGAAGAATGAAAAAAGTTGTTTTTTTCCTATCTCCTACTGAGCTGTTTGTTGTAGTGGAAGAAGACAGCACACATTGCTTTTAAGTCTTGGTTTGTAGAGTCAAAATTCAATTAAAATTCCAGTTTATAATTACATTTTTTTTCAATGGACAACCCTTCATATTGAATTAATTCATTCTCTATAAAAATTACAGGATTTTATTTTATTCATTCTTTTATCTTTTTTAAAGTAAACTCAAACTTATGTCTTTTCTATCACTGATTGTCCATTTATCATAGGGATATAAGGGGTGATTCTAAGGTAGTAGGTGGTATATCATAAGTAATTATTCTCCACTTCTGCACAACTCATTATATTTACAAAATGCACAATGAAACTATTTGACCTATTTTGAATATATTTCATCTTTCAAAATCACAATAATGTTATTTCTAAGATTATGAATCTTCACTTTTTTCTTGCTTTCTTCTCAAAGAGTCACATTCAATGCAAAGATTTGGAATAGTTTCACAAATTTATTCAGCAATTTACTTTCCCGGCTCGTATTATGGTAGAAAAGACAGAAATGCCAGAAATTTGAAAAGGTATTAATAGCCCATTTCCTTTTAGCAAGTTGACCTTTTGTCTTTCTGCCTTCTCATATGGTCACCTCTGAGGCACATCACATACTTAAGAAATAGTGCTTAAATTAATATCAAAATGACCATTGTCTTCACCTGATGTCTTTTTGCTTTGTTATGTCATTTGCAAGACAAATTAAGAGGGAGCAGAAATTACATTTCTTCTTAATGCAACTGAAATTGAAAACCTGGAATAAAAAAACATAAGAAGAAAGTAAGTAAGAAAAGTAAGAAAAAAACGCTTATTTTAGAAGAGCAGAAGCCTATAAAGCAGTAATTTTGGTAAGTCCGTAGCTAAAGAGATTCTGGCTCACATTACATATGCCTTGCCAGTAAAATACATACTTCAGTAGCTAAAAATACAGTATATGTGGTTTCATCTCAGTGTAATGAAAGCTGTTTTGCTGATCATAATTTATTTGATAGGAGACAAATGACAGTGACAACTGAGTGGTTATGTCAATAACCAGTTGTAAAATAGAATGTATTAAGAAAACCCAAGCTGTGCTGTATTTTTTAAATATCACATTACATTTTCAGATTCTTTAAATAAGAAAGCAATGAGTCTCTAAGCAATAGCATCCTTAGTAATGATATTGAGTAGATTACCATGAATATTCCAGAAGGAAGGTTTGCAAAATTCTTTCTATACAGAAAAAAATGAGTAAATTCCCTCATGAAAAAAGAATAAAAGTGTCAAATAGTATTGGAATATAATGGCATCTAAAATATGCTTTCTAGGTGAAGATACAGCTTTAATAAAAAACATGGTAGAATTTAGGTATTTGTACAGTTTGGGAAGCAAAAATTCTACATATATTAATCCCATTTCTCAGGATCCTGAAGGTAAGAGATAGGAAAGGCCTGTTATAATGACTAGTGCAATCTTTTGTAAATGCAGAGTTCTTATCTTGCACTATGTATGATAGGGTTTCCAGCAATTCTTATAGAGCAACTTTAAATCACATGCAAAATTTTGCATTTCTCTCCATAAAATATTTCAGTTTTCCAGGAAGCTTATGCAATTCTGACAAGAAAATAAGCCAGGAGGCAAGGAAACTGCTGATCAACAAACAAGTCTGC
This sequence comes from Vireo altiloquus, assembly GCA_013396875.1. Classification (NCBI taxonomy): domain Eukaryota; kingdom Metazoa; phylum Chordata; class Aves; order Passeriformes; family Vireonidae; genus Vireo; species Vireo altiloquus. The sequence goes on along the minus strand of VZRF01014343.1, from coordinate 2,216,248 downwards.
TGGAGGCACAGTTCTGAACTTCTGGGGCAGCACCCTGGACCCTGACTGCAGGGCACCATGGGGCTGCTGTGTCCTGCCCTTGGTGATTCCCATCCAGGGACACCAGACCGGGGAGGCAGGGCTGCTGCACACCTGGCTGCCACAGTCATACAAAGTCAAGGCAGGGCACACATCAGGATTTAGGAGCTTGAAGCTCTTCCAGGACTGTTAACACAGGTGTGTCAGGCTCCTTTCACAAGACACCCCAAAACTCAGAAGTGCTGAAGGGTTCTGGCTGGTTAGTACGCCAAAGGGGAAATTACTGCAATACCAAACAATCTTTGTGAGACAGGATCGCAAGTTTTTCCCTAGGACCCTTCCACAATCTTTGGTTTTCACTTCTTGATGCCTTAAATTAGAGTTGTGTTTGCTTCACATTTAAAGGCACAAAAATACTGATTGTATAATGATACTGATTTAACCAGACTGTCAGCTGCTTATTTTCCAGAGTGCAAAGTGGTGATTCTGTGATTATATTAGCAATCGATGAAGCACTTGGTTCTAATTCCTTTTTATCACCTACGTGACAGAACATCATTCACAGCAATTTTCTTTATTATTGCCTCGTTTTTATGAGGGCTACAGTCCTTTTACATTTTACAGTTTTACCAAATTGCTTTAAAAGCTTGGGTTTATTATGAAAGAAATCATTGAATAGAAATAAAATTTGCAGCAGCTGTGTAACAAAGAAGTTCTTAGAAATCTGTGGACATGAAGCAACTGTGCATAATTTTCTAAGGGATTTTAAATTAAGCATATCCACAGTACTGAATTTTAATTAATAGAGCTGACTATTCTCTTCAAAACTTGCACCCACATGATTTGTAGTGAGTACTTGAGGAAGAGTCTACCAACAACTATGACTCTTCCAAGAAAAACCCCTCAGTCTTAATGAAATTAATGTTTTCCAGTGATGGACTATATAAAGAAGTTTGGGGTTCCTGTTTCAAGGATAAAATATCTCTTCAAAGAGCACAAGACTTCTCTTAATCCTCTGTGTATTTTGCTTGTGCATTTTATTTGATAAAATGTGTGGGTAAAATGCATAAATAGTTATTTGAGAAGGCATCTGAAAACCTCCACGATGTGTCTCCCTTTCCATGTTATGCAGAAAGAAATCTGTCTGTCTATGCCTGGGCACCTGAGCCTTGCACGTAGGCACCTCAACAGGGTAACAGGGGCATCCCTCTGGTCTGAGCTACCCCCAGCCAGCTGAATATGGTGTTCTCTCAAAAAGCCAGTCCTGTGGTTTTAAAAACACCCCGCTAAGAATGGCCAAATTCCCAGGTTCCCTGACTTGTGGGACTTCAGAACAGTAGTTTACAAAAGTGAGGATAGAAGAGTGTGACATAAGGAAATTTCAGGTAGTCATGAGCTTAGGAGAGGCCATAAGACCACTTAGAATCAGCCAGATTTCCGAAATTCCTACCCAAGCAGTGGATCCATCAGCCAGTAAATAACCTAACCTTTCTTCTGGCACTACAGAAGGTTTTATAATTCTCTGAATTTTGATCAGATAAGCTGATTTAATGCAATATTCACCTAAGTCAGTGTGATTGACTGGTTAGATGGTGTGAGAAAACTCAAAGTGTGACCTGTATAATCATGAAAATTTTCCCGAGAAAATGAAAATTTCTTGAAAACAACAGTTATTAACTCAGGTTTAGCAAAACAAAAGCTTAACTGGCACTACTGTGGAGTTAATCAGGATTTGTCCAAGGCCAAACAGGAACTCTGGGACAGGTCATGATAATAAAAACACATCTTAAGACCATCTTTAGTTTTTAACAAAAATTAATCCCCGTAAGTGAAATATCCTCTGTATGTCTAAGGGTAACATCCTGTTACCTTTTGAGGAGAAAAATTTCCATTATTTTGGACTATGAAAGAATTTCTCAATAAACCATAGTAAATGGGTCGGTACAACTACAAAATATCCTAAAAATCTCAAAGAAAAAAACCTATGAGCTATTAATATAAAAACGTATAAACTTGTATTACAGAGAAATTTAATGTAATTTCATGCTTCTTTAAGGCATTTGTTCTTTAGTGTTTTCCAGGACACTGAATTTTTTCAAGATACAATTAAGTAACATTCGGAGTGGTGAAATAAGCCACTACTTCCTAACTACACACCACTGACTATTTTTGAAATATGATCCTGCTAACTTTGAAATCAGTAGACAAAATTGTAGAACCTCTGCAGGGGGGGTGCATTTTACAGCCACAGAAACACATCAAGTTGAAAAAATTCTGTTTCATCCATGATCTAGAAAACTTTGCACTTGTGACTATAAAGACTTGAGGTAATTGCTCTTTTATTAAGGGCTTGAAAAAGCCAACAGGGTTTTTTAAAACTTCCTCTAAAGAAATACAACATTTTTAGACAACAGCTCTCTATGCCAGCTCTCAGCATGGCATTTTGCTAGGGAGAGAAATGACAATATTTGGCATAACCTCATTAAAAAATAGTGAGAAGTGCTTATTTTTCCCCCTAGTTGTTTCATTTTCTCCCTAGGTTCTGCAGAACTTACTGAAGAAGAGTCCTTCAAATGCCAAGAGCAGGTTTTAAATGTTACACACAAATTATTTTTAGGAGTGAGCATCCTTGATAAAATATTGCAATTCATGTATATGCAACATGTTAAGTATACTTCAGTGCTACAAGCTTGATTTACATTTATAATAGATGATAATTAACATGCCAGGAGGAAAATCAAAGGAGAGATGATGATGCGGTGAAGAACTTGATTAGTGATAACCCTGAAGAGGATGAGACATGAGAGCCAAGAGACACATCATCTTACACTTTTCTTTTACTGGACAAGGAGAGGAATATTGTTACCAAGACTGAGGAAAGGGCTGAGGTACTTAATGCCTTCTTTGACTTAGTCTTGAGGAGAAGTACCAGTTATCCTCAGACCAAGCAACCCCCTGATCTGATAGACAGGGACAGGGAGAAAAATAGACCCCCCTGTAAAACAGGAGGAAGCAGTCAGTGACCCACCAGGCCACTTAGATTGTCAGAGGGTTGGAATAGCCTTTGGGGCTGGCTGGAATTAATTCACACTATTTATAATCAGTCCTGGTTAACTGGAGAGGTTCCAGATGACTGGAAGCTGGATCCGGGGAACTGCAGATTTATCAGCCTGACGTCGATGCTATGAAGAGCTATGGAACTGATTACCTTGAGTACAATCCCATAGCATGTACAGGACCACCAGGGCACCAGGCCCAGCCAACATTGGTTTAGGAAGGCAGATCCTGCCTGACCAACCTAATCTACTTTTATGACCAGGTGACCCACCTAGTGGATAAGGGAAAGGCTGTGGATGTTGTCTATCTGTACTTCAGTAAAGACTCTGATACTGTCTCCCACAGCATTTTCCTGGAAAATCTGACAGCCCATGGCTTGGACAGGTGCTCACTTCACTGGGTTAAAAACTGGCTGGACAGCCAGAGAATTGTGGTGAATTGCTCTTCATTCAGTTTGTGAAGGGTCACTGCTGACCAGGTTCAGTATTGGGGCCAGTCCTGTTTAATACCTTTATGAATAATCTGGATGATGGGATCGAGTGCACCCTCAGTAAACTCACGTAAGACACCAGACTGGGTGGGAGTGTTGTTCTGCTGAAAGGTAGGAAGGCTCTGCAGAGAATTCTGGACAGGCTGGATCAGTGGGCTGAGGCCAAGGGTGATAAGGCAAAGTACTAAGTCAGCACTTGTGGCACAACAATTCCAGGCAGCACTACAGGCTGAGGGAAGAGTGCTTGGAAATATGTCCAGCAGAAAAGCACTTGGGGGTTCCGATTGACAGCCAGCTGAACATGAGCCAGCAGTGTGCCCAGGTGGCCAAGAAGGCCAATGGTACCTGGCCTGTATCAGCAACAGTGTGGCCAGCAGGACCAGGGCAATGAACATCCCCCTGTATTTTGCACTGGTGAAACCATACCTTGAGTACTGTGTCCAGTTCTGGGTATTTTCAAATCTCAATGCCTCTGTTATTCTCTTTTTCCTTCTCCTTCTTTTCCTCTTCTCTTCCCATTCCCTTCGCCCTTCCCTTCCCTTCCCTTCCCTTCCCTTCCCTTCCC